>JAJMCL010000020.1:0-69878 GCA_030572985.1 Zygotorulaspora danielsina
ATATGGAGTTGTTAATCCATCGCTACCGATAGAGTATTCAGTTGTTGTACCGAAAGTGGAGGTAGCCTTTCCTAGGTAGGCACTGAAGGAAGTACTGGTGATTGGTTCCACAGTTGGTGTCTGTACGTCGTAGATGACGTAAGGCGTTGTAAGCCCATCGCTACCGATCGAGTACTCTGTTGTGGTACTGAATGTCGAGGTAGCCTTTCCTAAGTAAGCGCTGAATGAAGTACTGGTGATTGGTTCCACTGTTGGTGTCTGTACATCGTAGATCACGTATGGAGTCGTTAATCCATCGCTACCAATCGAGTATTCCGTTGTTGTGTGGAAGGTGGAAGTGGCCTTTCCTAAGTAAGCGCTGAAAGATGTGGAAGTAATTGGTTCCACGGTTGGTGTTTCTACCTCATAGATCACATATGGAGTGGTCTGCCTATTTAGACCGATGGAGTACTTCGTTGTGGTACTGAATGTAGACGTGACCTTTCCTAAGTAAGCTCTAAAAGAAGTACTTGTGATTGTTTTCATGGTTGGTGTCTGTACATCGTAGATGACGTATGGAGTCGTTAATCCATCGCTACCAATTGAGTATTCCGTTGTTGTGTGGAAGGTGGAAGTGGCCTTTCCTAAGTAAGCGCTGAAAGACGTGGAAGTAATTGGTTCCACTGTTGGTGTTTGTACGTCGTAGATCACATATGGAGTCGTTAATCCATCCTTACCGATCGAGTATTCAGTTGTTGTGCCGAAAGTCGAGGTAGCCTTTCCTAGGTAAGCACTGAAAGATGTGGAGGTGATTGGCTCTACAGTTGGTGTCTGTACGTCGTAGATCACGTAAGGCGTCGTTAATCCATCGCTACCGATCGAGTACTTCGTTGTGGTCCCGAATGTCGAAGTGACTTTGCCATGGTAAGCACTGAAGGAAGTACTTGTGATCGGATTCACAGTTGGTGTCTCCACCTTATATACCACAACGGGGGTCGTCTTCCTATCCGATCCAACAATATTGGTCGTAGTGGTTCCATAGGTGCTAGTGGATTTGCCCGAGTATCCTATGTACGATGTTGTAGTAATAGCTGCAGCGCAATCATTCTCATCGTTACAGTTTCGACTCCAGTAGTATCCCGGCATATGAGTTCGTGAACGACCTCGTCTATCATAGTTGTTGCAGCCAGTAATAATGTCAAATGTCGAGGCTCCCCATTGCCAATTCCCACAGTTCTCATAAGCACTGCCTTGACAATAATCGTAGTGAAATTGGAAATTCGGCATCCATACTCTGCCCTTTCTGTCAGCTTCAGCATATACTTGAAACGTTACTGTATAGTCAGTCGGGTCTCCAATCGAGTAAATTTCCTCATCAAGGTCATACAAAACCACCGATGACCGTGGACCGTTAATTCCTACTATTTTGAGGCCCCATAAAGTCTCCAAAGGGATGCTTTCTTCACCTTTTACATTAATAGTTATGTCGTAAACATTGCGCCCGCGCCACGTGACATCAACGATAGTTAAGTAGTAGGGCATTATTCCCTGCTGATTTGTAGTCCAAGCAAAATCTAAATTCGGACAACCATGTGCAATTTCACAGCATGATGGACAGGAAGCTCTTTTCATTAGACCAGAGTCATCATTTTCGTACCTCTCACTGACTAGCGCTGGCAGACTAGCAACGAGCGGCGTTAAGCTTGATATGAGTAGTAAAATATTTACTATTGATGTTAGCATTTAGAGAGTTGTGTGATTGTCGAGATGAACTGGGATTACCAAGACATCGGATAGTACAGCGAAACGAAACTTTGGACATTCAAGACATTTTAGACCCAACATTAAGTATCAATTTTCTCTCGACCCATACTGTTGATGTAGCGAAGTGTTCCTGACTATTTGAAAATAG
Source organism: Zygotorulaspora danielsina (assembly GCA_030572985.1). Lineage (NCBI taxonomy): Eukaryota > Fungi > Ascomycota > Saccharomycetes > Saccharomycetales > Saccharomycetaceae > Zygotorulaspora > Zygotorulaspora danielsina. The sequence goes on from JAJMCL010000020.1 coordinate 1,892, forward strand.
GAAAATCCTTCAAGCAATGAGTGAACCTTTGTTCTCCTAATTAGTTCACGACCTGCGCTTAAGGAATGATCGTAACAGGCAATTGCTACCAATTGGTAAGCTTTCTCACCAGCTTGGCTGTGCGAATGGTATTATTCAGCTCTCGAGCTCCACCAACCGGACCTTTTGCAAGTAAAAGAAACTCTTCATTGGCAGAGATGACAGTTTCCGAAGGCACCATAAACCCCAAAAGAAAAGAAGAGATTTTCAAAGCCGACATTTCCTCGAGGACTGCACATAAGTCGAAGAAACACGAGAGCACTTCGCATACGCTATTGTTGCGTCCAATACAAAAGCTCAGAAGTCCCTGAAGAGATAGAGTTGGAAAATCGAAGAACAGGGTTGCATCTTTCGATCAGAAAAAAGGAAGCAAAAACGAAAAAAGGACCTTGCTTCAGAGGGTCGAGTGGAGGTACATTCCAGCTCTTGTCCTCTGTAGCACTCTGCCTGATTCTTCCGAAGGAGTGGAAGAAAAAGAAAAACCGTCCCAACAGGGAAAAAACGAAAGAATGAAAGATCTACCGAAAGTGCTGCGTGCTTTCTTAGGGTCGAACGATAAAAATTCTTAGATTTCCGATGCTCACAGTTAATGATCTTCAATTACCCAATCAGGAAAGCGAGCTTCGCCTCAAAAAACAAAATTCGGGGAAGCGCTCGAAGTCGAAGTTCGATAAGGCACGGAAGTCGTCAGAAAAAAATTTTCGACCGTAAATCCGGCTTTGGAAATTTATTATATGCGTCTCTTTTCCCAGCAGTGCAGCAATCATGCTATGCAAGGACCACATGCAGTCATTAGAGTGATCAGAATCAGTTGCGCTAATAAAATGGGTGAAAGCTATTATTACATTTCTGCTGCCGCACAATCATGGTAAGGTTTTCCCGAACGTTTCCTTTGCAGGTATCTTCAAGGTTAAAGATTTTTACCCAATGAGGTCGTGATATATCGGGTTTTCTGGGTTTCTCGCCGAACTCTGTGCAAACATACTAGAAGTGGAAGAATGAGTGAATGCAAAAACATTTCTTTTCTCATTCTCCTCTTGCTTGCTTGTTTTCAAAACCGGATTTCGGGCCCATCAATCGGTCAGGAGGTAGTCACGTCGATTGAACAAGCAGCGACACCTACCGCATATGGTGGCCACGTTCAGTGGAGCATTCTCGTGACACCTATGCCCCCAAGCGTTCGGTGGGAGGAAGATATCATTGAATTACTTATTGAATTCCTCTAGTTTCCTTTATAGGTTGGGAGTTTTGCAGTCGATGTTTTTACCCCGCAAACTAGCTGAAGTGGAGCCGTGCAGTGTGATCGGTTCGTTCCAATGCAGCGAACGTCGTGTCCGAAATAGTCGTGGCGCACATTATCGCGTGTATATCTTCGGATCACTGCTACCAATAGATTTCCTCTCAGTACAGGACCCCTTCTACGCTATAATTCAGGTCTATTGGGCGTGTAGCGAAGAAAGAAACTGCTTCTGGGCATCACCACAACCTTTAAACAAAAAACAAATATTAATTCGATACAGCAAAGACTTAATTATGGCTGTGATACGTAAGTCTGTCACCATATGCTTTTTGAGTTTGTTTATGTTTTCTTAAAAGAGGCGTGTTTCAGGCTAGTGAATATTAAGTTATAGAAGAAGATAGTCTCTAATTATAGTGGGAGTGTTTGGATTATGTCCTTTGTTCTACAATTATTATGGGAGTGGCATTGTGAGCAGCATTGGAATTTTCTAAATCCAAAGAAAGATTGTTTGCATGCTCTTTTTCAGAGTCCATATTTCTTTTCTCATCATCAAAATCGACGTTATATAGCGAGTCAATTTCCCTTTGCGTTAAATCCTTAGTGTCCGGAAAAAATACGAGAATAGCAATACTAATCATCAAGGTTATTGAGCCGAGTAATATGAATGTGCCCCACTTCAATGACGCCATCATTATAGGTGCCAATAATGTGAGAGAAGAGTTTGCCAGCCATCCCATCGACATGCATATGGGCAATGCCTTTGCTTTTGCTCTTGTTGGTAGTATTTCATTTGTATATATCCATGGTCCACATGACAATGTAACAGAAAAAATGGCCACAAATAGGAAACAAAGCCCCATGACTACAGGACCTGCACTTCTATCAATTGCCCATACTACTGATATATTGCCATTGATAGGTTCAACTTGGTGGCCATACATACCCATCAAAGTCCCAAGGACAATCATAAGAATTCCCAGTGGAAAGCCGCCTGCTAATGTAATATCTTTTCTTCTCACATGATCAAGAAATGTTATGGGCAATAGGCTCAATGAGCAATTAATAACATATGGAATTGATGCTGCTGCAATTTTTGCAGAGCCTTCCAGTCCAATCATGTCACAAATAAAGGTAATATAGTACATTAAAACGTTAATCCCACTAAATTGCACCAGAAGCTGCAACACTGATCCCATAACTGTCTGTCGCCAACAATGTTGTTTGAGGAGATCTCTGAACCCAAATCTTTTTGAACTTTCCTCGTAAGCGAGAGCCAGATCTAGTTTATTGAGTAACGTCACAGGAGAATTCCTATTTCGTTCATTGTAGTGGATGGCCAGATTATTTTGTATCTCCTCCGCCTTTTCGTAGTGTCCATGAAGTACCAGCCATTCCGGCGATTCAGGTAAATATATTGTTGAGATTAACAGAAGAATTGCGGGAATCATTTCCGATGCCCAAGCCAACCGGATTGATAACTGCAGTTTGAAATAGTTTAACCCAACGCACAAATAGTAAACTATCAAAATTGATGATGAGAATGATAGTTGAACAAAAGCCATCGATTTGCCCTTTTTTTCTTTCGGTATAACTTCTCCAATGTATGCAGCTATAAGGATGGAAAACAGTCCTACAGCGAGGCCCTTGACCCAACGAGATAAAATTATCACCCATATATCAAATGCCAATACATTGCATATTGATCCTTTAATCCAAAGCATAGTCCCCACTCGGAATAATGTTACTCTATCAATTCTACCAACCAGAACACCGTACAGGAGGCATCCTGCTAATCCACCCAAAGGACTGGCCCCAATCAGCATTCCCTGTTCAATCGAGCCGGGTTTCTTGAAAATTTTCTCAAAGCTTTCAGTTCCCATGAAAAGGGCTAACGATGAAATATCCATTCCCATAATAAAGCCGGACATTGAAATAATGGCAGTAATTTTACTGACATTATAAGTTGGGGCGCTGAAGTTTGATAGCATGCTGCAAGTTAATTTATATCAAGCTTTTCCCGCTTTCAGTAGAGTTTCTTCTTTAACCCTTGCTTTCATAATCCATAATATGAGTTTCTGTCACCTTGCATCTTTAACTGTCACAAATTCAAAGTTCTTGGTGTATGTCATGCTGATCGTTTTCCTAATATACGTCGGAAGCGATATGAACAAACAATCAATAAATCAAGAGAAGGAAATACAAATTTCGGGAGATTTTCTAATAATACTTGTTAGATCAGGCATGTAGTGTGATAAAATTAAATGTTCTCGCTATCTCAAAGATTTCAAACGGTTGCTAATCAGGCGCTTACTTTTGCGAGCCTTGTAGCTGTGTTTATTATCGCTACTTCGTGGCTACAGCTATCACAGGAACATGCCTTCCTGGTGCCTTCGAACATTGATAATATAAAGACATCAATAAATTTGAGAACAAGCAGATATTATGGATCCATGAATGGAAAGCCCAAGGAGAACTCTAAAATTTTGTTTGATTTAGATACTGATCTATCCCCGCTATTCAATTGGAATACCAAGCAAGTATTTGTATATTTGACTGCAGAATATGAAGGAGAGCTAAGATCGCTAACCAAAAGTGAGGTAACTTTTTGGGACAAGATTGTGACAAAAAAAGGCAATTCCCTGTTGCAATTGAGAAACGTCAAATCTAAATACGCAGTATGGGATCTAGAAGATGTTTTTACAGGGAGAGAATTAACATTTAGATTGAAATGGAACATACAACCGTGGATAGGCCCCCTCGTATATGGTGAAACGATTGGAAGTAAAACAATTGCAATTACGACAAGGAAGCCTACCGCTGGGAAGAAATCCGACAATCCATCAACTTAGATTATGAGGATCATAATAGGAGTCATTTCATTTTGGTGTAAAGGCAAACATTTCGGAAACTGGCTAACGAACAGAATGAAAAGTTGGGAAAGTTGTCACCTTTTTTTTTTCCAAAATGAAGATTTGTCATTTGGATCAAACCTCAATATGAGATCCATATATGCTTACATATATACAAGATATGCCATTAATAAAATATACAATGTTTTGTAAGTGAAATCTGAAACGTTCATCAAACATAACAGGATGCATAACTTTGAAACTGATTTCCAAAGAGATGAACACATTTGAGAAAGGCCACTTATGAGCCTTAAAACTCCGAGACTGAAACAACTCTCTTATTCGATCTAAGTTTTTCCATATACGAGCAATGCTCACGCTCCATTTCTGCCCAGCCACTAACTAGTGTTCTTGGTTTCATTAAATAGTTTTTCATAAAATAAGGATAATTTTTAATGAGTTTTGCCATCTCCTCTGACAGCTCTGTACAGCTGTTCAGATACCGATCCATAGAATCCATGAGTCGAACATAAACCTCCGATTTCAAATATAAAGTTGGTCTGAAATCTGTTGGTCTTTCCTTTTTTCGCTCCAACAACCAAGATTGTCCTTCAATTGTCGCGGACGTTTCCGAAATTTTCTTCAGTAGCCTATATTTGTGAATCAAGTTGTAACCATGAATCAGCTTTTCGTCAACAATCTTCAAAGCCGCGTCGATTGTTCTCGAGTCTTCGAACATAACCTGGATTGCTTCATTCCAAGAATTGTTATCTATAACAAAGTGCTTTTTCTCTAATTCTTCAAGTATACCAGGCAGAGCCATAATATTTTGTGTTGCAACTAAATGGCGAATTTTGTAAGACAATAAGCCAACGAATAGAGTATAGAGTTTTTTGTTGCTTACGGAGGCTGTCCCTATTTTTTGGTATCGAGAAATACGTGATATATATTTCTCGAAAATATTGTCAAACTCTTCCCACTGCTCAGTTTCTGCTGCTAAAACCAAAAGCGAGCGCATAACAACAAATCTCTTGTTTGGCGAAGAATCATCCCTTCCATAAAACAATGTATTGTAGCGATTTAAAATTTCCAATGCTCTTACTGGGCTATGGAACTTCGCAACCGCTCTTACAGGCCATGCCATAACAGATGGATGTAAACGCCAGTATGTAATATCTAGGCTACGGTTAGCGGCATTTTCCATTATTCGCTCTAGAAGATCAATTGCTCGTTCCAGCTCCCCTTTCGTCTGCATCTGAACTTTGAAAGTAGACTTTATCAATAGAAAAAGTATTTTCGAGTTGACAGATATTTTCAGATTAATCATTTTCTTATACAAATTCAGGACTCCTTCACGATAGGAAATCTTATCATAGGCTCCCATAATTGTCTCAAAATGAGACGCTTGAACGTCTTCTAGACGATGCTCGATCAGTTGGTCCAAAGTTCCCTCAGCTGTCTTAAAATCACCTTTCATTTCGACCAAATATCTGATTGTCATATTATAGAATTCGGAATCGGCATGAATTTTTTGTGAAACGACTTCATTCAGAACCGAGTCACATCCTACCCGATCATTCATTTGAATGTATGCCTTTATGGCTTTGTTATAAACCGATATCAATCGGTGTTTGACGAGCTTGGTTTGTCCGTACTTTTTGAAAAATTTGAGTGCTTCTTGAGGCATACCACTTTCGATGTATACATCCATCAAAGAAGCGACTGAAACTCCTGTCGGTATTATATCATAGTGCTTTATCATAACATTGAAAAGCTCTTGAGCCACAGGAATATTAGTGAATCTTGAGCATAAATGGATTGGTATTGCAAAATGCTTCTCTGCAATAGCAGTTTTATCATCTCGTGTCATTTTTTTTAGAAGCCGTAAGCTACCGTCAACATCGTTCAAGCCTCGGTAAATCTTCAACATGATAGTATAGGTGGCATCCGATGGTGAAACTGAATACTTTTCAAAAAGTTCAAATTGAGAGAAACAACTCTTTAAGTCACCAGCCTTGTAATGCGCCAGAAGCAGTGACTGCAGAACTAAATGATTCGGGATCATTTCTCTTCTTAAAAGCTGACTGTAGAGTTTTTCAACACTTTCAAGTTCCCCAATTTTCGCCATGGAGTACATTACGATTCCATAATGTTTTATGTTCGGCAATTCTCCAATTCCAAATAGAGAATTAAATTGATCTTGAAGTCCCTGCCAATCCTCCGCATGTGAATATGCAACCAAAAGAAAATCAAACTGTGACTGTTCGTCATGTGCCTCAGGGAATCTGTCATATGTGGATCTCACCATAGAATATTTCTTGAAGTGACAATAGCATCTTAAAATACAGGTTAAATCTGAAGAGGTGACAGGCAGATTATTCTCAACTTTATATGACCATAGAGAATTCACCTGTTGGAATTTCTTGTCGTACGACAGTAAATACATCAAAGTAGTGGCAAACTGTGATGCAGAAGAAGGACCTTGAGTATTGTTGATGGATCTCAAACATTTTTGGAAAAAAACTTCGTCATTATTTCCGTTTTCTCGCAGGACAAAAAGTAATGTCTTTAGGATGTATTTGTATTCGATATAGTTCGTAAAATCGCACCGTCCAGTCAACAGCTTTATCCATCTGGCCCATTTTACGAAAGGCTCGGTTCCATTATTTGCAGATGTAGATTTTATGTGCTGATTCAAATCTACAAAAGTGGCATTTATTAGGTCAACGACTGCAGCCATTCTGGATATTGAAAATTGAGCTATGATTTGAGCCATTACTATGTCCAAACGATACATGTGTTCCGTTCTTATAATAGCCTTGAGATATCTTTTCAACTCATTGAATGATACATCATCCCGTAGTTTGCTGCTTCCATTATCCACAAACAGGAAACTTTTCCCTAAAGTGACGATATTCGCATACGCCTGACGTTCATACAAATATCTGATCACATAAGTTCTCTCTGTAAGAGTAGGAACCTTTTTCTCAGTCCCCAAATAATGAAAAATCAGAGCGGAACTTTCTGACTGCTTTAAGGGCTCTTGAGATGTATCATATAGGATTGTCTTGACTTTTTGAGGTATCGCAGGGTTCCATCGGACGCTGTTATAGTGGGTAATAAGCGGCTTTGCATACCGGCGCATATTGCAACACCTCTCTTGACTCCGAAAGTAGCAAAATGCTATAGTTATTTGAGCAATAACAGCAGCTACAATTTGTAGGAGACTTCCCTTGTGATTAAAAAGTGATCCTGTGGATTAACGAAGACACGAAGTTGTTCCATGCTCACTTATATCATTACCAGAATAATACGATCAAAATTGTTCGGACAAATATTTTTGTCCGCGACTGGAAAAATTTCAAGCCATCTCATCTCATCCCAATCACAGATTAAAATCGTAAGAGACTTAGGTCTACCTCAACAGATGTATATAGAACTGTGTTCTAAGAATTTCGGAAAAGACCCATAAGATAAAGAAAATGGCAACAAGTAAGCAACAGCACAATAGAAAAAAATTTACAAAAGAATATAAAGTCAAGGAGATTCAAAAAAGTCTGACGAAAAAGGCGAGATTAAAAAAAGGGTATCTGAAGGCATTAAAAGAGGAAGGTTATAGTATTCCTGAAAAGATACCAGACGCTATCTCAAAAGAAAGCATCAGAAAACAAAGTCAACAAGATGGGAAGCAAAACTGGGACGAAAAGAAGCAGATAAAAAAACAAAGACAGAAGATACAAAGAGATGTTTTAGAAGAGCAGAAAGAAAAGGAAGCACAAAGAATAAAGGAGAATAAGAGCAGACATGATGCACGAGAGAAGAGGAAATTGAGGATGACAAAGAAAACAAGGTCGGGTCAGCCACTAATGGGTCCGAAAATTGAAGATCTACTGTCAAAAATCAAAGATGATGAAACATATACAAGATGAACAACATCAATTAGTTATTTGAGAATATACAGTATTAGCATAAAATAAATATGTACATGAAGGGTTAGAAAAGAAGAGCTGCAGACAAGCTACTTTTGCAATATATCTACTTGCTTTGTTTTTTCATAAATTCTGCAATCAGTTCTTTTTGTACATGAGGGGCAGTTGGCGCATAGTGACTGAATTCTAAGGAAAACTCACCTTTACCCTGTGTAGATGCTCTTAGAGAAGTTGCATAACCAAAAAGGTTACTCAACGGACATTCCGCCTTGATAGTGAATTCATCATGTCCGTTTTCAGTGTCTTGAATCACCGCTTGCAACTTATTCAACGATCCTATGACGTTTCCTTGAAATTCATTAGGAGATGTGACCGAAACAGTCATTATAGGTTCTAGCACAACAGGATTGGCATTTAAGAATGCTTCGCGGAAGGCTGCAATAGCAGCTGTTTTAAATGATAATTCATTGGAATCGACGGCATGGATAGCACCGTCGTTGATCAACATTCTAACACCTAATACTCTATGACCAACTAATGGGCCCTTTTCGCAAGAGTCGTCAAATCCTTTACCACATGCTGCCAAATACTTATCTGGAATACGGCCTCCAACCACCGCAGTCTCAAAAAGATTTTCCTTGTTTCCTTCTTCGACTGGTGACAAAGTACCAATGACTCGGCCAAATTGACCAGCACCACCAGATTGCTTTTTATGAGTATAATCGAAATCTGCTGGAATTGTTATAGATTCTCTATAAGAAACCTGGGGCTTTCCTGTTGAACATTCCACATTGTACTCACGTCTCATTCTTTCAACATATATTTCTAAATGAAGTTCACCCATCCCAGAAACGATAGTCTCTTTCGATTCTGCATCAAATCTTACTCTAAAAGTGGGATCCTCTTTTTGGAAACGATTCAGCGCCTTTGAAAAGTTTGCCGCATCTGTAGTTTTTGGAGTTATTGAGAGAGAAACAACAGCATCTGGAACATACATTGATGACATTGAGTAGTCAACCGTCCCGTCCGTGAAAGTATCACCAGAAGAACATTCGATCCCGAATGTTGCGCAAATTTCACCAGAACCGACTTCATCAATATCCTCCAGTTCATTCGAGTGCATTCTAACTAACCTTGAAACTTTAACTTTCTTTCCAGTCTTTACATTTGTTATATAGTTACCTTTTCTCATACGTCCTTGATAGACACGAATATAAGTCAATTGACCATACTGCCCTTCTTCAAGCTTAAATGCTAAACCGACAAAAGGTTGATCGACTGAGGGAACCAAGTTGACCTTAGTTTCACCGTGAGCAACATCTAAAGCAGTGTTCAATATTTCTGATGGGTTTGGGAGATAATCCACTATAGCATCTAACACAGGTTGAATACCCGTGTTTGCCAAAGCTGAACCCATTAAGACTGGACTGAACTTTCTAGCGATAGTAGACTTACGTATGGCATCTTTGATTTGGGCAACAGTGGGCTCTTTCTCCTCCAAGAATAGCTCGGCCATTTCATCGTCAACGTCAGCCAATGTTTCTATCAAAAGTTGTCTCTTTTCTTCTACAATTTCTTTTAAGTCCTCTGGGACAGGGCCCTTAACAATGTTTTCGCCGTTATCGCCCTCGTTGTATAGCGCAATACGATCAATAATGTTGACCACACCTTTCAAATCAGATTCTGCACCAATTGGGACTTGAACTGCGGCAGCAGGAATCTTCAACTTGGCATTAACTTGTGCAATTGCCTTAAAAGGATCTGCGCCCATACGATCCATCTTATTGATGAAAGTTATTCTTGGAACGTTATATCTACGCATTTGACGATCAACTGTAACGGTTTGAGATTGAACACCAGACACAGCACACACAACCAACACAGCACCATCTAATACCCGCAAAGCACGTTCGACTTCAATTGTAAAGTCAATGTGGCCAGGTGTATCGATTAAATTAAAATGCAAATCTTTTCCGTCTTTTTCCCAGGAACAATAAGTGGCTGCTGATTGAATAGTTATTCCCTTTTCTCTTTCCAAGTCCATTGAGTCCATCTTAGCGCCAACATTGTCACGACCTCTAACTTCATGAATTGCCTTGATTCTTCCAGTGTAATATAATACACGTTCAGTAAAAGTTGTTTTTCCCGAATCAATATGCGCAGATATACCGATGTTACGTAAAACTTTCGCTGCCTTGACATCTGACGGCTTCAATCCCTTCGAAATTTCATCTAGTATAACTTTTTCTTCCTCATAAGTGGACTGTAATTTTGCATTAGCATGAAATAATCGTTTATTTATTGACGCGGCACCTGTCGATGAACTATAATTTGACCGAAAAGCGCATCTTATAAATGAAGCCCCAGATCGCAGGGCATTTGATGGCTTGGCGAGTAGCATTAAATTACCTGTTAGCTCTTGATAGCAGAGCAATTGGTTAAGGCTAGTATTGTCTTGCTATCTCTTCGGCTAGTTTTAGTTTTTATTCTATCCAGTCCAATTTTTTTTATTTTTTTTTATTTTTTAATATAAACAACCCGTGCACCGCACTATGTCTATTGAATGCTATATGTTGTGTGGAAGTATAAGTATTCTATAAACTCATTATTTTTTCATCAGCGGTCATCTGAATCATCGAATTAGTATGCAATTTCGTTTTCAGCTAATACATTTTTTAATGTGTCATAAACTTTTTGGTCATCAGGAATCACTTCGTTTAGCCCGTAATCTGCAATCGAATACAGCCCCCACAAAGCGAAAAGGGTACAAAGAAATAATGCTATGTAACCTTTAGCCGTGAACCCCTCTGGTAGAGGTTTTGGTTGCCTCGGCAACCCTTTCATATTAAACCAGTCATCGGAGTGCCCTGCTGCGTTACCAATATTGGGAATATCTGCTGCAGAACATACATCTCTATAGTTTTTAGATAACAAATTTGCCTCTTGTAACGCGAAAGGATCTTCAATAAAAACGGATGCAAGCCCCTGTGTTAAATGCCAGTCTACATGACAATGGAAAAACCAAACGCCAGGATTATCAGCTTTGAACCTCAGGACAACATGTCCATTTGGATATAAAAAAACCGTGTCCCTCACTGCCGGTTTTTCTGGGAAAGGCATCAATGGAGCAGATTCATTATACGGAACTGTGACACTATCTTGATCTTCTGGTGCGTAATCCCCATCTTCGCGAAATCCAGCTGATTGTTGGACTATTTGGAAGTTGTGGCCATGCAGATGGAATGGATGTTTACCCGGGTCGTAATTATTTAAAACTACTTCAACAACTTCACCACGTTGAAGCACATACGGATTTACATTAGCACCATATATCCGCGGATCACTCGCATATTTACCAGATGTTAAAACTGTAGTCAAAGTAGGGACCTTTGGATGAACGTATGTGACATTGTTAAAGAATGCATAATTAATACCATCACCCAAATTATCCATTCTTATGTCAAGAGTTATTTGAATATCATAGTCATCAAGCAGCTCAACTTCATCCAGAGTGGTGAAATAGAATTCATTTGCGGCTTTATGAAAATCATGAATAACAAATTCTTTTGATTTACCGTATTCTTCACCATAGGAAACCTGGTGAGTCCTGTTCAAAACTAGTTCCGGAGGTACAACATCAAGCATAGCCTCATCCATGATTTGCATCAAGGCGTAGTTTCTATGAGGATCTTGTTCCTTGGCCTTTACAAGCACGCTTAATCTTTGTCCTGTACCTAAGTACAATAGACTTGTTGCATTAGGTTTCACATAAACACCGTCGACTTCAACAACAGTGAACATATGTGATTCTAGAGCAATATACTGAGATACAAATAGGCCTGTATTAATAAATCGTAACAAATACGTTTGACCTGCTTCAAAATCAATTGTTGCGTTCAAAGTGTTATTGAATAACAAGTTTTGTGGAATAGGTTCTGCCCCAGTAGGATTATATCTTGTCAAGAATTCATCGCTGACTCTGTAATATGGCTTCCAGTACAAATCCGATAGTTGAATTACCATTTCTTTATCGTATTCGAATGGCTCATCATCATCATGTATGATGAACGCACCTCTCATGCCATCACCGTATTGTGCCCCAGAATGTGCATGGTACCAGTAAGTACCCACTTGAGCACCCACAGTAAAGTTATAAAGGTATGTTTGTCCTGGCATTATAGGACACTGAGTAACCATTGCCGGCCCATCCATCTGAATCGAATTCCCATCACTCATGTTGTGAAACATACCATGGAAATGAAGGGATGTTGTTGTACCATCTTCAAACCCGTTTGTTAGATAAACTTCAACTCTATCGCCTTTATTGACATGTATATCGGGTACAGGCCAGTGACCATTGAATCCGATCATTCTCCTTTCATAGACACCATCGGGATTAGCAGTAACCCAGCCAGTTGTGAAATTGTAGGTATGAACTTTAGCACTGGCCAAAGGTGTCTTCAACAGTAAGAAGAAGAATATAAGTGTCAGAACGAAACTCATCGTTTTGTGACAGAAAAAAATGTGAAAGGAACTTCTATTGGTTAATGAGATTATTTCTTCTGGACCAGTAAATTTTTTCAGTCAATTTTCTCTTTTTTATTCCTCCAAAATGTTTATCACTCTGGAATTTATTTCGTAACATCTTTCATGTTGTAGTGAAGTCTTCTTCAGTTGTAAGACTGGTCATTTTTATCTTCAAATTGCATCGAGGTGCATTACACTTGCACCCTGAAAATAGAACCGCGGACAAAAAAGAAAGTTTAGTAAAATTATCCCACAAAATACTTAACTGCAAGGCATATATCATACATAAATCTAAGTTAGCTTCATCATCTTCCTTCTATATATTATGGACTTGATTTTACTCAGGCCCAGCTATTATGGTCTTGATAACTTCCGAACCATGGTCGACATTATACTGGTATGCTTCGACAGCCTCTTTGAAGGGGAACTTCCGCGTTATAAGCGGTTTCACGTCAATTCTGCCACTTGTGATCAACGTCACTGCATCCTTGTAATCGCCTTTGAAATATCTGAATGAACCATGATAAGTGAGCTCTTTTGAGCCCATTTCAGAAACGGGGAAATTCACATCGTCCTTGCCCATACCAACCTGAACTATGGATCCACCCTTGTTACATACTTTGATGGCGGCTCTAATACAAGATTCAGCGCCAGAACATTCGAAGACAACGTCCGGTTTTCTGCCACCTAGTGCTTTTGCTATCTCTTTAACGATGTCATTTTCTTTCTCGTCAGTTTTCCAGCGAATTGTATGCGTTGCATTAAATTGCTTTGCTCTTTCTAATTTATGTTCAAAAATATCGATAAAGACGATTTCAATTGCACCAAAGGCGTGAGCTACGGCCCCCGCTAACAATCCAACGGGACCTGCCCCAAAAACAACGGCGACACTACCGAACGTTGTTTTGGCTAATTTATTTGCATGAACAGCCACAGAGAGTGGTTCAACAACAGCACCTTCTTCAAATGAAACATGGTCAGCCAATTTATAGGCAAAATCCTTTGGAACCACAAAATACTTTAATAGAGTCCCATCGTAAGGTGGAGTAGCACAAAATTTCATGTGTGGACACAGATTGTAATGCCCGGACATAGTCTCTTCGGAGTATCTACTGGGTATACCAGGCTCAATAGCAACACGATCACCAACTTTCAGATTTTCAACGTTTTTACCAACCTCGACTATTACACCGCTTGATTCATGTCCCAACACCATTGGTTTTTTGACGACAAAGTCGCCAATGGCACCAGTCTTGAAATAGTGAACGTCGGAGCCACATATTCCTGTAGCCTTAATCTGAACTTTGACGTAATTTGGGTCCTCAATTTCTGGGATTGGGCGTTGCTCAATCTTTATTTGACCTGCTTTTTGTAGTACAACAGCATCTTGCTTGATTTCTGTCATTTTGCTTTCTATAGAAGTGTTATCACTCGTATTTCCTTGCCGTTTAATCTCAGGTTGTAATTAAGAGACCAATGATTGTTTCTATATATCTACAGAAATATTATGTAACAGCAGACCACAAATCTTATAATAGCAAGAGAAATAATGCAAAATCAGCGATCGCTGATTTTTCTTTATATAGCTTCCCCCCTTACACTTTTCATCCCGCATTTTTACCTCGTAATGGTGCGACATATTTTTCGGATACTCGAATATTCCTAGAAAAAATCAAGTCGCGGCGATAGTAGCAGAAGAAGTCGGAGGGAGACCATTGCCATTGCTATCATCATTTCCGTTGTCATCACCATTTGGATTGGAATGAACATTACTATCAGTATCGGCACTTAGACCGGCATTCATGCTGGTGCGGGGAATACAGTTAGTGGCAGGCACAATGTTGCTATCGGTTTCCAGAATACTGTGGACTTCCAGTAATACTGGTCCGACGTCTGCGGGATCGCAAGATATTCCATCACCTAGCTTCACTGCATTAGGATATTTGGTCCCTCTCTTCATTGCAAGTGTCTCCTTTGAATCCAGCATAAAAATCTGGTTTCGCACCTGATGAACTAATGGATATGCTAGAGATTTCGTTGATATATGCTCTTCGTCAGAAAAATGAATGTAGAATTGGGTCTTGTTGCGACCATTGAAAGAAATATTTTTCAATTCTATTATGAGAGTAATTTTCGTGCCAGATTCCGAATTGTGGTACAATAATTGATACTCGCAAAGGTTGTGCAGACCAAGATTGACCATTGTAAAACTGTTTGAATTTTCTCGATTTTGGGAGAGGATGGCGTTTAGCGTTTCAAAAAATGAGGATGTAAATTTTAAGTAGTTGAAAATGAAGTGGTAGTCCATGTGGCCACTATCTATGAATGGCTGAATGATTTGTTGCGGATTAGATGGCGAAAGTTTGACTGTTAAATTTTTTACCGTGTCTTCATTTGTTATGATGCTTATAGTACAATCTTTATCAACTGTGCTGTCCTTTAAGTATTTGAAGGATATTTCGTTAGGCTTTAATGCGACAATTTTGAAATCCTCGGAGGCAAAATTCTTATGCAATCTTTCAACAACATCTGTGAGTACAACTAGCTGCATGAGCTTTTGTCTGAATCTTGTCAAATACTGAATGATATCGCTCAAGTCTGTGAAACTTTCACTAATGTAGAAGGCCAAAGGATCACCAGGAACAAAATGAATTAGCAATTCTTCACATTTGCATTTTATCATCATGGTATTACGTTTGAATTTCGCAAATAGATTTATTTCTGAGTTTAAGTAATCAAATCGCATGAACATCGAGCTTTCTAAAATCTCATTTAAAGCTTTGGATCCTTCTAGAAAAGATTCTAACTCTAGAGTAATTATGGGCCTGTATCCACTATCGGCTCCCACCAAAGCTGTATTTGTATTTTCTGTAGAAACAGGCATCTTTGAGTCGGTGGATGATTTGACTGGGCTCGTGATATATTCCGGTACGGAAGCCGATAACTTTTCTGTTGAACATGGTTTGTTGCGAATTTTCAATTGGTTTAAAGAGTCGATTATGGTATGATTTATGATTTTATGAAGGATCGTCTGTTGCAAATGGAGAACTTTTTGATATGTTATTGATTCCAATTTAGCGGAAGTAACGCCAGTTTTACTGAGATATGATAGCTGCCACCGTCCTTTGATAGAAATTACTTTCCCAACACGTTTTTCGATGATACATGATCTGTCTGAGGAAACAACTGTTAGTATCAAATACCAGTTAGCCAACCAGTCGGGAAGTCTTATAAAGATGTCCTCTTGAAGAAGATCAGACATAGTAGCTGTACCAGATTCCGCATGCTGTTGAGTGACAATCGGTTGATCCAGTTTAATTACTTTGCTGCAGACCCAACCTGTTTTTTCAAACATATTTCTCAAAGCACAAGTGATTTTGTCCAATTTTAATCTTTGAAGTACCCGTGTTAATTCGCCCGCATTTTCTGCTCTATTGATTTTACTGACATATTTCAATAAAAGTGATGTCGGATTTCTAAAATAGAAAACTCCCGTAACTAAATCTATTTTCAATTGAACTGAAGCAACGGAAAGACATGTAGTTGGTATTTGGAAAAGAAGAACATCGGGGGTTTCTTCATCTTCTTGAAAAACGCCTTTGGCCAAAAGATCAGCCCTTATTATATGAGAGTGATTAAACATGATTTCATCCAAAATAGCCTCCAGATTTTCCAAAATATCGGTGTAAACGGTCGGTATACGTGATTGATGCGCAGCAGGGTTATCCCATTTTAGAACCAGATTTCGAGAACAATTGTCAACACCTACTGTGATCGAAGCTTTCTGTCCCATCTTAGAGTTAATCCAGTATTTTATTGCAATCCTACTTTTTTTGGAGTCATACCTATGAACAAGGTTTCCACCGGAAAACTTCCCGCCATTTTCTAACTTTAATAGTTCTGTATGAACCATATAAAGTTGTAGAGTGAGCACATATTTATGCAAAAAGTTGTAAAGAGAAACCAATGGCTTATTGCTCTTGAAAAGTATCTCGTTTATGAGTTTCTCGACCCTCAATTTGTTCATAGGTAATGTCTGATTAACAAACAAGAACTTTAGATCAACAAAGAAAAGTGGTGAATGACAATCGATAGTAGCCAATTGAATCTCAAATTCTTCTTGCACGGTAATATATATCCGGCCATTCTTGATCGAGTAATCATGAAACTGATCTGGTACCTCAACTAGAGCCATCTTTAACGATACGCCTAGGTTCAAATCTCTCAACCTTTGTATGATAAGTTTCGCGGGTATTTTTTCCATTCCATTCGCAGAGCTCTGATATTCCTCTTTTTCACCACTCAGTTTGAAACCATGCGTTGGTAGATTAGTTCTTCCTAAACTTAGAACCTCCAATGCAGTGGCCAGATCCACATTTGGCAGCTTGGCATTAGACATAGCAGTCACATTGCTTCTAAGAGCCCATATGCAATTATTTACAGCTGCATTAGTCACTCTAAACCAATTCAAAAGATCGATCATAACGTGAAAGTTGTTATTTTTTATCGTCCTGCACCATTTTAGTAAAACGTATAGCTTCAAAAACTGATTCCTTAAAAAGATTATCAACTGTAAAAATTTAAGTTTCTTTATAAGGCTCGGGTTTTCCATGTTTGAGTGGACATTGGTCTTCATGTATTGCGATATTTCGGTTATGCTATACACCGTCAGGTTTCTCATCAGCATGGTAAGGCAAGCTTGATTGATCTCCACATGTGGCAGTACTGGAAGATCAGGAGAGACACCGGAAGATATGAGCCCATTCACTTTTGTCTTACTTTTCACGTTGTTGACAGTGCTGTCAACATCATTATTCTGAGGTATTACTCCATCTAATTCATTTGTCTCCAGTTTTCGCCTGTTCTTACGACCATGCGACTCATCTGAATCTGCAGAGCCATTGGCATACTGAGATTCGTTCATAACCTTATAGGAATCCAGCTCTGTAGTCATCTTCGCGACTTACTCCAACGGGGACACAGTTCTATGGCTGTCACGTTTTTTCGGTAAGGATGAGGTAGCCGAAAAAGGATTGTCAAAATAACCAATTAGTAAATGAATCAAATTTGTGCTCTACACTTAGTCAAGGCAGATTAGATGAACTCTTTTTCACAGCCCTCTTCACTTTGTATCACTCTGGCTCTCCATCTGCGATCAAAAGCTTCTATTTCATTGATATATCAGCTTCCGATCAACATTGAGAAGCCGGGTAGCCAAGTCACATGAAAAGGGGTGGTAATCGTCATAATCAAGAGCTCGCTTTGATCAACGACTTCAGCATGAGAGCGGCGCCGGCGACCTGAATGGAGGGAAGCAACCTGCTATATATTGTTATTTCAGAGATTAAACGTCTTGAGCACTAGCTCATTTAGCAAAAGTTCGAGCTGGGTTTACAAACCATGTCTTGCGCCACCGTTGACAATTGGGAGCCTGTTTCAGATGATATTGCTGATGATAGCGAGATGACTTTGACTTATCGCAAAGGAAACAGCGGCGATAATGTCAATGATCAAGAACATGATAGCATCGATATGGAGTCTGATCCTGATAATGCGTCAAAAGATTACGACATTGGGAAGTCTTCAGCGCCCACCGACACGATATCTTTTGAAGGTGATGAGGACATGGCTGTATCTACGAGAGATAAACACGACAAGATATATGGCGAGGATAAGCCTTCCAATATCATGAACAAGAAAGACCAATTTGGGGACAGTAACAGTAATAATGTAGATGCACACAGCTTTACCGATTCAGAGAATTCAAAGAACTTAACTGATAAAAGAAGACAATCTCAATTAGCCTCCATAACCTCCTCTAAATCACCGAGTCATAGAAAGTCAGCATCTTCGTTAGATCTTAGTGTGCCTTTGAATTTGAAGTCAACTCCCGCGGATCCGCACCTTTCTGATGTGAATTCTATCTCCAGCACAGAAAAAGTATCTCAAAATAAGTATACCGCACTCAACTCAGTGAATAGCATTATAGGCACTGCGGAAAAAGATTCTCAATCTAACGGTGCCAAACCCGTCAATGAAAACTTCCAGACAAGTGCTCCTGCCCCGTCATTTTTTGATAATATGATTTCTTCTCTCTCTTTTAAAGGCACTGGGTCAACCGGAGCATCTGGAACAAACAAAGCTCCTCTTAACAACAACAGCAAACCTTCAAATCCGCCCGACATTATAACACATAGAAGACAACCTTCCGTGGATAACAAGAGAGGAAATAGTAAAAAGGAGTCTTCAGAGATTTCTGAATCGCCTTTACAGCAAGCCGAGAAGCCTAAAGAAATATTTTATATGCCAATTCCATCTGAAAATCAACCTTTTGATCCAAAGAGATTTGTTAATGAAAAATATCTTGATACACCATTTCACTATGCTTCTGAAGATAGGAACAATGAGTTTCACAACTTGTTTAACACCATTCCTAAAGACGATAGACTTTTGGACGATTTCAGCTGTACGCTAAGCCGCGAATTTCTATATCAAGGAAGAATCTACATTTCGGAAGCTCATCTATGTTTCCATTCTAGCTTATTAGGTTGGATTGCTAAAGTTGTAGCACCTTTCAAGGATGTTACGTATATGGAAAAAACGTCAACAGCAGGTCTGTTTCCCAATGCTATCTCTATTGAAACAGAAAATGGGAAGACCCAATTCAATGGTTTTCTTTCGAGAGATGCGGCGTTTACTTTGATGAAAGAAGTATGGTCAAGAGCATTGTTGGAACTAGGAGAGAAGGGAGGGTTGAAACCTATTGCGTCGGAGCCGTCCACAGACAATAATGCCCTTTTGGTGGATTCCGGCTTTAACAATAAGAATTTTGGTAATATGACGAGGCCAAGTGAGCCTTCAAGTCGGGCTTCTTTCGTGAGCGAAAATGACTCTATAATAGAAGACGCAATACGATCGGTAGATGATTATACACCCTCATATCCAAGACGTGATTCTGATGTTTTAACTGATGAGTATTCGGATTCAAATGAGGAAAACGATGTTGGAACGAAAGCTGATACCAAAGTCAAAGGGTATAAACTTAAGCCGGACTCCAAATATGATTACGATGGTCCTTATTGCGCCAGAGAAACAAATTTTCCATTCAAACCAGAAGATAACAAAGAGTATGTTTTAGCAGAATTTGAATGTAAGGCGCCCCCAGGTGTAGTTTTCCAGCTATTATTTAGTGACGACAATCCCAAGTTTTGGATGAATTTCTTTCAGTCTCAAGATTCTTCGAATTTCTCTGATATTGGACCGTTTGACAAGGTCAATGATGATGGTCATCACTACAGAGAGTTTACCTATGCTAAAGGGCTACATTTTCCCGTAGGACCGAAGTCCACCAAATGTGTTGTAGAGGAGACAATTTTACATCTGGATTATTTGAACTATATTAATGTAGTTAACACTACGCGAACTCCTGATGTCCCAAGTGGTGGCAGTTTCTCCACAAAAACTAGGTACCTGTTTAGATGGGCCTCCGAAACGTCCTGCATGCTTAAAATTTCGTTTTTCGTAGATTGGACAGCAGGTAGTTGGATCAAATCTATGGTTGAATCTAGCTGTAAGAGTGGGCAAATATCTGCAACAAAGGATCTTGTTCAGCAAATACACAAATATGTGGAAGATAACACCGAAGAAGCAATGGTTAGTGTTCCATCTTTTACCAAAAAACCGACATCAAGAAGTAAAGGTTCATCTAAAGGTTCCAAGACCTCTCAAAAAAGAGCCTCTATTGATAAAACTATCACGTCAGTTCCAGAAACTGTGAATGAGAACAGGACAACATCAACATATAGTAGCAACACTGTGGTTCCACTGTTATATGTCGTGATAGGGTTGCTTCTATGGAACCTGTTATATCAAATGAGTATCAAAAGAGATATGAGTAAAATCATGAATTCGGCACTCTTCAAGACATTTGTACCAGAAATTAACACCCTTCACACCTTTGCCC
Organism: Zygotorulaspora danielsina; assembly: GCA_030572985.1. NCBI lineage: Eukaryota > Fungi > Ascomycota > Saccharomycetes > Saccharomycetales > Saccharomycetaceae > Zygotorulaspora > Zygotorulaspora danielsina. The sequence goes on from JAJMCL010000020.1 coordinate 22,439, forward strand.
ATTCACTAGTGGATCTACCAGCAAAGGCGAAGAACGATAATTTGAGAGAAAGCTCAATAAGAGACCTTTGGACTATGCTAGAAGATACATTATCAACTAATTTGACTGATAAACTTGAGAACTACAGGTCCTCTGACGAATCTCCTAGAGATGAACTTGTGAAATTACTAAAGTCCTTGCTCAGCGAAATATCATGTAGTTGACGAGGAGTCACTGGGAGATTTTCTCGTATTCATTTCTTGTGCATAGAAAAATTGGCATTTTATTGCATTTCCAAACTGTTAGCAGCTTGGAGGAATATTCTATCTTTCGATCAGCATAAAGATCAAATAGACCATTTTTTATATTCTATATATTCAAAGAGTAAACGATTGACATTTGCGACTTTTCTGGGGATCTCTAACATGCAAGACAAAAATGTACCGTACCCTTATTATAAACCATAATGAATAAAAACAGCTATAGAAGTCTAATATCGTTCTAAAATTAAAGATGAAACTGAAAGTTAATGGTCCAGATAACTTCAATAAAGTTATATCACTAGATAAAGATGACTCATTGGGTAAATTATTGGAAATCGCGACGCCACCGTTCGAAGTTTCAGGTCTTAGGTTTGGATATCCGCCTCAAACTATAGTCGCATCAGATAGAACGCTCAAAGAATCGATTGACTCTCTAGGGATAAGTTCAGGTGAGAAGGTTATTCTTACACAACACGTTGATGAAGATGCGGCTCCACAAAAAGAGCTGTCGTCTACCAGATCAGTGGTCACAGAAACGACGATCATCTTACCAGATGGTTCAGAAGAGACCTTGAGAGTGCATAAGGTACCAGATGACAACTCGTGTCTTTTTCATTCCATATCGTACTGTAGCTACAAGGATATTTCGATTTCGCAACAGTTGAGATCTGTAGTGGCAGATAAGATAAGATCAGATCCGGTAGAGTACTCAGAAGCCGTACTGGATAAACGTAATGACCTGTACGCCGACTGGATACTCCGTAGAGACTCCTGGGGAGGCGGTATTGAGATTGCAATATTATCAGAGAGATTAAACATGGCAATATTTGTTCTCGATATGGACGCACAACAATTTGAGAAATTCAACGAGGAAAAATTCGATCAATTTATAGTAATACTATTCAATGGGATACATTACGACTCTGTAGAACTTTCGAGCGGACAGACAGTTTTCAATAAGAATGAAGAATTTCTGAGCCAGCTAATTCTATCTGGTTCCCTACAAATAGCTAAACGGATGAAACAGGACGGCTACTCGTTCAATTCCCGGAGGGATAAGATTATTTGCAACGTTTGTCGTTCTGAGTTCGTCGGTGAGAGAGAAGTTGCGAGACATGCAGAGGCTACAGGCCACCTGGATTTTGGTCAAAGCACGAATTAACCCCCCCTTTTTAAAATACATATCTATCTACACTAGTACTAATCCGCCATTATATCGGTATCGTCCCCCGTAGCGCCAGAATCTGCACCAGCATTAGAGCCAGCGTCTGCACTAGCGTCTACACCAGCGTCTGCTGCTGCGCAAGGCAGTGTTGGTTCCACGCTCTTCGCGTTTGCCAACGTCGCAGAAAGATGATCTTTCAAGAGCGCCTCGTTATTCTCCTTCTCAGGACCCACGCTGTTTTTTATCTGCTCAACTCTTTCCAAAAACTTGTTCAGGTTCAGACCGGCGGCCGCATTAGCAACCTCCTGTGTGTATGGAACACCTTTCAGTTCTTTGACCCTCCGCTTGTGTCTTTTGCTCTTTAGATGTGTCTTGAGTGCAATAGCACGCTCAAAATATGTCGCACAGTGTATGCAATAGTGTTGGCCAAGTCCTGCCTTCGTCTCATCGAGCGGCTGATTCAATAATTGCTGTATACTTTCCTTCGAACCCAGTTCATTGTAAATGAGATCCAGATCCTTGGTTCTTCTTTTGGTCTTATACCTCATCACAGAGTATCTACCCATCTTTAAATGCTGTAACTAGTTGCTTTGGTCTCGACTGCGGTAAGTGGCTACACAATGATCGATATTGCTCAATAATCAACACAGCGTACTAATGTATATAAACCAAGAGATGCCATGCCTTGCGATGAGATGGAAAATTTTCCATATGGGGTGGCCTTACGGAACTGGAGATCGATACAGAGTACGACTGCTTTTGTACACCCGTACATCCACTCATGGAATATTTGTCTAGTGTCTGGGTGTCTGGTCTCGTGTGAGATTTTGAAAAAAAATAGTTTTTCGGCAACACCTCTCCATGTTTTGGGAGATGCCCGCGACGTCTAACGGCAGTCGTCGTCGACTGCCGAATGCCAATACGCAGTGTGCAGTATGCAATACGCACTGGCAGGATGATTGCTGACAAATTGGATCTCTCGACAACTGAATGACAAAAGTATTAAAAGTATTACTGGTTTCTGCCCGTGCAATACCTTTTTGTTGTTGTGTTCAGCTAACCAAGTATACTCGAATCAAGATGGCTAGAAGACCAGCTAGATGTTACAGATACCAAAAGAACAAGCCTTATCCAAAGTCTAGGTACAACAGAGCTGTTCCAGACTCTAAGATTAGAATCTACGATTTGGGTAAAAAGAAGGCCACAGTCGATGAGTTCCCATTGTGTGTTCACTTAGTCTCCAACGAATTGGAACAATTGTCTTCCGAGGCTTTGGAAGCTGCTCGTATTTGTGCCAACAAATACATGACCACGATCTCCGGTAGAGACGCTTTCCACTTGAGAGTCAGAGTTCACCCATTCCACGTTTTGAGAATCAACAAGATGTTGTCGTGTGCCGGTGCCGATAGATTGCAACAAGGTATGAGAGGTGCTTGGGGTAAGCCACATGGTTTGGCTGCTCGTGTTGCCATTGGTCAAATTATCTTTTCTGTCAGAACCAAGGACAACAACCAAGATGTTGTCGTTGAAGGTTTGAGAAGAGCTAGATACAAGTTCCCAGGTCAACAGAAAATCATTCTATCCAAGAAATGGGGTTTCACCAACTTGAACAGAGAAGAATACGTCAAGAAGAGAGATGCTGGTGAAGTCAAAGATGACGGTGCTTTCGTCAAATTTTTGTCCAAAAAGGGTTCCTTGGAACACAACTTCAACGAGTTCCCAGACTACTTCACTGCTCAGGTCTAAATTCCTGAATCGATAAATAACTTTGTATAGCTTATTTCTCTTAAAGTGCAGTTTTTTGAAAAAATATCTCGAGCAGCGAAGATGCCCGTTTGTCTTTCTAAGTGGGCAGATGCGTGCCAGTCACGTTCCAGCCATGAAATTTTTGATTAATTAAGCTGGCTGAAACGCGTTATTCTAGTCCTACGCGAATTTCGTCCCAGTTCGTGCTGCGCTGTCTTTTTGTCGTCGAAACAAAACACATATAAATGTAAAAATCCTGATATGTGTATTTTGACATGTCTGGTTCAGTTGAAGAATTCTTGGTTTGAGAAAGAAGAATTGAAGCAGCTTTTCGTATCCACAATACAAACATACCCCTAGTTTCAATGTCAGTCTCTGAATTCGCTTACAAAGAAAGACCAGACACCTTGGTTCTTTTCGACGTCGATGGTACTCTAACACCAGCAAGGTTGACAGTTTCTGATCAAGTCAGAGAGACCCTGGCAAAATTAAGAAAGAAAGTCTGCATTGGTTTTGTTGGTGGCTCTGATTTCAGCAAACAGCTGGAACAATTGGGGCCAAATGTCTTGAACGAGTTTGATTATGCCTTTTCCGAAAACGGTTTAACTGCTTATAGATTGGGGGAGAAATTGGCTTCACAATCGTTCATCAACTGGATTGGTGAAGATAATTACAACAAACTATGTGTTTTCATTCTAAAGTATTTGGCCGAGATCGATTTGCCAAAGAGAAGAGGTACTTTCATCGAATTTAGAAATGGTATGATCAACGTTTCCCCAATAGGCAGAAACGCATCTACTGCAGAACGTAATGAATACGAAAAATACGACAAAATACATCAAATCAGACCAAAATTTGTTGAAGCTTTGAGGAAGGAATTCCCTAATTTAGGATTGACATACTCTATCGGTGGTCAAATTTCTTTTGATGTCTTCCCAACCGGTTGGGATAAGACCTATTGTCTACAACATGTTGCTAACGATGGCTTCAAGGAGATCCATTTCTTCGGTGATAAGACATATAAGGGTGGCAACGATTACGAAATCTATGAGGATCCAAGAACAATTGGTCACTCTGTCGAAACACCTGAAGACACCGTCAAACTTTTGGAAGAAATTTTTGATTTATAAACTGATATAAATGTGCTTTTGTATGTGTGTATCTGAAATACTTTTTAATTACTAATTTATTTTGCCTGTTAGGATAGAAGTCTCACATACGCCAGAACTAGAGCGAAGGTACCAGTACATACGCCTATCAGCCATTGCATCACCTGTGTCTTAACAGAATCGATTTGCATTTTCATATTCGTAACTTCTTGATCAATCTTAGTGTCAATTTCCTTTATTTGTAAATCGTGATGACTACTCTCCTCCCTTATTCGACCTTTCTCCAGAGATAAGTCCAGCTTGAAACCCGCGTTCGCTTTTGTAATCTCTTCTCTCAGTTTATTCCTCAACTTATCTAAATCGGTGCGCACCCTTTCATACTCGTTTTGAAGGTTGTGAAACTCGCTACTGTCAGCACTCAACAGTTGATCCCTCAGCTTCGCAAAATCAACTTTCTGTTGATATGTTAACTTTGTGAGCCTTTCTCTTTTGGCTAGATCTTGCGATACATGAGCAACGCCACCTTGCATAGCATCTACCATCAGATTCACAATTGTATTTGATTGTTCTTCGCTAAATTTACCTTTCTCTATTAACAGCTGCCTGTACTTACTTGTATTGTCAATATGGACAGTTTCAAAGTTCGTCAGAGTTTTTAAACCCGAATGAAACCTCCTTTTGAGCCCCAGGCCAACCAACTTCATGATTTATGGCCTTGTTGTCTCCTTCCTATAACAGTTATTTGGTTTTTATTTTAATGTTAGGCCATTTTGATGTTAAACGCGATCAGGATACCCCGAAGAAAAAATGGATTGGTTAATTTACATAAAATAACAACCGAAAACATTGCTTTACAAGCGCATGATTATACTCGTGCTTCTATCATGATGCGTCGATGCCATTGGTTGGCTCCTTACAGGAGTGTTCACAAATTTTCTATCCGATATGTGCATAGCAGTAAACTTCTATTACATAGAAATGCTCCAAAATTTGATGAGAGTGAACTGCTTTCATCTCAAATAACTTCTCAACCATATAAAGCTAAACGGCCTGCAAATGAATTTGAATGGCCTGAAAAGTCCGATGAACAAGCCAAAAAAGATCACGAGGCCCGTGTTGAGAGAATGATGAGGCTCTCGGCGGTATTTCAAGGTTTCCTATTCTTGGCTGCCGTTGGAATTGCTGGTACAGCATATCTGAAATGGCCCCAAGTGAAGAGCTGGTGGATTACAACGGATATTGCGGTGGACGATGATACTATCGAAAAGCTTATTCACATTAAAAAGAAAAATAACATGGCTGAGATCCCTGTGATTGATGCATCAGAATTGGGTCCAGAGGTTCCCGGTCTGTACCAATGTGGTGGTTTGCAATCATCTTCAAGAAAAGGAAAATCTGGGGTCATTTTTCCGAGAAGAAACCCCCATTTTGATAACAAATATTTGAGAGACGTTTGCCTAGTTGTGATTGATGGAATTGAGAGAAATTTAGCTATAGACGAAAAAGGAAACCTTCTTGAATGGAATTGCGATAGCTGCAAACTACTCCTTCCCAACCAGGATTTAATTTCGGTTAAAGAATCTAATGGTTGTGCCTATGCATTGAACAAAAATGGAAAGATTCTTATTATTCCTTTAGATGCAGATGATGAGTTTATGTCAAAGAACATTTCCTTTGAAAGATCATGGATCTTTCCATGGAAAAAGTATATTCGGTATGGGCTAACGTTAGATGTCAAACAAAGCTTCAACTGCAAGGGTGAGAAGAGAGTTACGCAATTCGATACAGGGAAGGATCATCTCGTTCTAGTTTCTAATATCGGAAAAGCCTATTCGTGTAGTACTGGACTATTGCAGAGAGCTGGTTCTAAATCTTTTGGTCAATTTGGCATTCCAGGTATGTCTCAATTTGATAAGTTCCCCGCATGTAACGAATTGCATGAAATCGAACTGTTAAATAATAGCCTGGGAGATCTCAATAGAGTACAGAGAAGGCAAATTGTTCAAGTATCCTGCGGCGATTATCATACAGTAGCGAGAGACTCTAATGGCAACATACTTGTCTTCGGCTCGAATAAGTTCGGACAGCTGGGGTATCCTATATCATACGATACAGAGCAGATTGCATTTCCCAAGCCACTAACGAGATTTCATTCTTATTTCGTGAGAGATTGCATAGTTCGATGTGTGGATGTACGCTGCAGTGGACAAGCAACCTACGTAACAATGAAATCCCTCTCCCCAGGTAGGACTGCATCTTCAAGTGATCTTTCTTGTTTTTCATTTGGCAACGGGCAATTTGGAGAACTAGGAAATGGAAGATTCATGAACTCTCAATCGGAACCTGCACCTATCAAAGTTTTGAGTGAGCCAAAACTATCCGAAGAAGTTGAGCAATGGAGCTGTGGTCAGAATCATGTCATGTGTAAAATGAAATCTGGCAAGGTACTTGCCTGGGGTCGTAATGATAATGGTCAGTTAGGCAATGGAAAACGTATAAAACAGTGTAAACCTCAAAATATTCCACAGCTGTTATCGCCTGGGTCTGGGAAGACACCTGATGACATATATAATTCCGAATTGCACCTACTTGCGCAACAAGCAATCGCAACAGGTGATAACTCGAGTTGCTTCTATTGGAAGAAATGATACGAAATTGTTAGTATTATATATATAGTCGTAATGCATCGAATAATACAAATTGCTTTATTTAAACCATTTAATTACAAAGTAGAACCCCACAAGCATGAGAATCAAAGCGAAATAGAATATAAATTTATCTTTAAATGCCCTTCTATTTATTCTTTGGATTGTCGATTCCGAAACACCTAAGGTTCTCAAAGCACTAGACATCTGAGATTGTACCTTTAATAGAATCTGGTTTTGTTCAACAAGGTCATCCAGTGATTGATGCCCCATTTCAAGAATAAGCTCTAGCTGGGCATTGCCACGCTGAAACATAGATTGCTCCTTTTGCAATCCCTGATATAGCGGTAATCCTGAGCCTCTGTGCTCAAATGAAGAACGCGGTGATGCACCATTTGCAGACTGGTTTATGTTCCGTTTATTAACTACCGATTCATTTCCATCCAAATCATAGCTATTGGTATTTCCAAACAGTTGGGTTCGAGCATCTGAACTATTGAATTGTTTCTTGCATTCAGCGAATTTCGCTGCAAAGTCTTTGTGCGCCTCTGAAAGAGACAAGAGTCTACCTTCGTATTTCTTAATCAGAACATCTTCATTATCATCAGTACTCCCATTTACCACTGATATCTTATATTTCTTCAAATGATCCCTATATTGATCAATTGTCTTTTGAAAAGAAACTAAGGTCGCTGAGATCGATCCTTGCAAAGATACAGGTGAGCCATACAGATCAGTCTCAAATTTCTGCAAGTCTGATTGTAGTTGATTTTTCTGTTTAACACCATGATTATATAGAGCGTTCTGTTCGAAAGAACGGTGTTAGTATACGTTCCTTTATTCGGTCAAACACTACTAGAAGCAAATGCGCCATACCATATCAAGTTTCGACGAGATGAACTGTATTATCTGGCTTTACTTGCTCTATAAGCAGAGTATTACTTATATTTCAGTCCTCTTCTTGGCTATACGATGCTAGTCCGACCGTAAAAGGCGTTTGTTGTGTTTAGAAAATTCAGGTCAAAGAATGACAGGATTATAGCGCGACTATCCGATAGTTTCCAGCCCGAGCTTCACTTCAATCGCATGTATGGAGTATAATAGCGATAACATAATGCTTCGCGTGCTCAGCCAGTCTCGACATAACTTGATTCATCATGTTCTCAGCATTCTCCTCAATTTTGCGTCTGTCATGAATCGAAGCAGCGAACATCGCGCAAAAATTGGCATGGCTGGTAAATTAACAATTCACAAGTACGCATTGATATGATCGGTAGAATGATTTCCAGAGACTTATACTCGAACTGGAACATTGATTGCTTTTGCTCAGCTAAAATTGTATTTAAACAGTTGCTCATATAATAAGTTACATTAATTGTTTTCTATTATTAAGCAGCACGATCGATAAAATAGAAAAGAGTACCGTTAAGCTCGTATATTAAGGCTGGCACTTGAAAATGGCACCGGCGACCCCACCAACATCAAGCCATAATCAGTTTGGCGTGAATCAGCAGATGAAAGATTTCAAACATGAGTTGCCTGAATCCAAATTCAATGTGTTGGAAACGCCCAAGAAATCGTTACAACAGGGTGCACCCGTTACACCTTCTACAACAAAGCCGTTCAAACATTCTGCACCCATGTTAGTACCTCCTACAGTTGACGACGGTGTCAAGTCTCCATTCAAAGGATTCCTATCGCCAGAATACACTCCTAATAAATGCTCTACTGGCAAAAGACGGCCGCTCCAGTTCGAACAACCAAAAGGTTTACAAAGGATAAGTCGTGTGCTATTTCCAAAATTTGATGGCAAGCATGATAATGGAAAAACTGACGACGACATTCAAGGACAAGCTGTATTGCTGCCGTCGGCAGAAGCTTCATCATCCGTAAGAAGGCGATTGTCAAATGATTTCAAGTCCACTCAGGATGATGAACAGGAAAGTATTCAATATAAACATCCAAAACAGCTTCCTGGAACTCCAAGTCATAAAGTTGTCACCTATAAGATGGCAGAAAATTGGCACAATTCAGAAACATACGGAGATGATGATAGCGATGATGATTTGGAAAGTCTGATAGGAAATTCAAGCTCGGAAAATCCTTTCATGTCCTCTGATATGACTGACGAAAAGACAAGAGAACAACGTAAGATGGCACTACTGTGCGAAAATCCGGATATCGAAAACGTCGTAACATATCTCGATAAAAAAGGCAATGTGGTTAAACGCGTCCACTTATCACAGCAAGCAAAGGAGATATATAAGCCTAAGAGACTTTTTGATAAAGAATTGAAAGAAGAAGGATCTAATGAAAGCGAATAGATTAGACACCAATCCTGAATACTTATTCAGTCATACGTTGGATCAGCGGGAGCGTGCTCTTTGGGCAGGGGGATTTAAATAACAAATATGTTAAGATATAGAAATAAAGGTAATGATTTCTTAATTAGCTCAGGGACTCTCTTTTTTAACTTTCGATCCTTGTCTTTTCAGTTCGCCAAAGATTTGCTTTCTGTGGGTAAGGAGATCGTAAAAGATTTTATATCCCAAATCATTACCGTCCGGCATTCTTACTTCAATGATACAGTTTGCAAATTCCTTCGAAATTTCTGATGTAAACTCTGTCGCAATCTCATCACCATTTTCACCCATTTTTAATATTTTTATCAATCGATAAAAGTGTGATATGATTGCATCCAATGTTGCGATATGGGGTTTTGGCAACGAAGAAAGGGTTGATGAAAGACCCGTTATTCTGTTTGAGTCCATTTTTTTCTTGAAATCTTCATCACCATCTTCTTTGAGAGCAGGCTTCGACGATTCTTCGCCATCTGTTATCTGTGAGCTTCGCAAAGAATATTCCGCATAAAGGACCTTTAGAACGTCATAAATGTCGTTAGAAATCAGTGGCTGCGGAAGCTCAAGTAGGTATATTTTCAAAACACTTGCGACAGTGCTAGGCTCTTTGTCGTACTTTTTTAGGATTGAAACTATCTCTTGTTCATCCTTGAAAGATCCTTTATTCAATAAGTGCCGAAGTTGATGTGATAGACTTAACTTTACCGGCGCTGTCCAAACAGCCGTCCGCACATTATCGCTGGCCAATTCAGGGTATATTCCGTCCATGTATGACAAAATTAGAGTAATTATTGATGGTACAACTCTTTTGTCCAATCTACAGCGACTTTCTAGATCGATACCAAAATTTTGAAATGCCCCCGGGTTGTAGTAACTATTATAGCTGATAACTTTCGGCTTGAATACACCTGTTCGGTACTTGGATAAAAACTGCAATAAATCTGCAGAAGGATCCATTTTTCCCTCGTTGTCAATCATAGCGTCGATGCATATTTTCAAAGCTGATATTTTGTTACCAATGGAGCCCAGGAAGTCAAATGTAGCTTTCTTTATTGCTTTAAGTCTATCTAGCTCACATTTTTCCATGAAGGAAAGGTGATCAACTATAAGCTCTTCTATGGAACACCGCAAAAGATCCATTTTAGAGCACTCGCTTCGGTACTTGGCATCAGCACTTTCCACATCCTTAATAATTCTGAACAGATATTTTTCGGGATCAGATATTGTTGGAGCAGGAACAGACGATTGTGTCACTTGTGAAGACGAATTTGATGGCACCGATGACATTTTGGAGGCTATGTCTTGTATATAATGAGAGATCTTCGGTTCCATTTGAGGCAAATTAGATTCGGTATCGGCAAATGGTTGAGGTACATTAGCAAACTTATACGCACTACCTTTCCATTGATATTGAAATTTTTTAGAGTTCACGAAATTATTGCCGACACCGTTGCAGTATTTTAAAAATCCCAAGTCCAGCAGATCTTGGCCAAAGTTTTCTGCCTGGTCAATATCTTTTAATGACATATTTTCCAGTATGAATTTTGTTATGTCTCCACCACTATTTGTATTCTGTAATGAAAAGTTGATGAGTGGTACTTTATACTCAAATTTCGGCAATTTGAGTAGCAAGAGTTCTAAGGCTTCTCGCATACTCTTAAAATCAAAGGCTATACCTCCGACAGTGCCGAAATGTTGGAACTCCTGTTCCCTTGCGACTTCATTCTCGTACTTTTTTTGAAGTTTCAAAGATTCCATAGCCATATTCAATTCTTCATCATTGAAATTGCTATGCTTGAAATCTTCCAATCGTCTACATCGATTGAGATATTCTTGTTCCAATTTACCGACATATTTTTTGGATTTATGAAAATTGTTGACATTACTCTTCAGGGTTTTCTCTGAATATTCAACACGTTTCCTGTGATCATTGCACCATTTACTAAATGGCTGCAATACCAATGCTTCGATGTTTGATGCTATCACCAAATGTTGGCTCCCTTCATTAGAGATCTGATGGATCAGACTGTTTAAGGCCCTTGTGGTTGTCGTATCGACTTTATCTTCGATCCTTTCTATATGATCAATGCCACTCTTGACACCACCTAGCTGACGGCCATAGCATACTTCATATTGCATCCGTGAGGCAAATACTTGAATAAACATGTCACATTCTTCACAGCCATCATACAGCTTTTCGAACAGCACGTTCAAACCTGTAGTGAAGTCTTCTGTCCAAAAGCTATCGGCAAATATTGGCATTTTTAATACTTTTTTCTTTGCAGTAATTTACCAGATATATGGCCTCCATTCATATATATTCTCATGGAGAACGTTCATCGTCATCGACAACATTTATAAACCTTGTGTTTCAGGCGCGCGCTGAAATTTCACTGTAAGGTCAAGAATTCTGAAGTGATACAATAATTTCAAGCTTCGGCCCTAAACATAGTCTTGATGCCATATCCTAAAATAAGCATTATTTTCTGTACCAAATGCAAATGGAACCTACGAAGTGCCTGGTATCTTCAAGAGTTGCTGCAAACTTTTGGCGATCAAATTGGTGAGATATCAATGATCCCCGGCGATTCTGGTGAGTTCAAAATCATGGGCCAGCTGAATAAGGAAGCGGAAACTTTATGTATATGGGATCGTAAAATACACAATGGCTTTCCGGATAGCAAGTCTCTAAAACAGAAGGTGAAGAAGCTTCTTTTTGAGGATAAAGTATCAATTGGTAGCCATAACGAGCGATTAAGAATAGAAAAAGATGGCGTCGAAGTGTCCCAGGCCTCTCAAGCTTTAGTATCAGACGTATGCACAGAATGCAATGAGACGTAGTCTGTTTAGGCTACATGGTACAGAGCAACACTAAATATTGTATATATACTTAGTATTATCTTTCAAAATGTTGTAATAACTATCAACGATTGTTTTATAGTTTTTCGAGGACTGGCGCTTTAAGAAGAATTTAGCGGTGCGACTGCTATGAAATTCATTCAATAACTTAACTTCAGATTTAACTTACAGCATTATCTGTTGAAGTTTGAATGATCCTGAGAGTTTTGGAACAATTTTAAAAGGATGCATTTTTTGGAGTACGTAGGAGTTTTTGTCCTAAGTGCCATAGCCATCGTTAACGCACACCAGGCCGCAAATCTCGATACAAACATAGAGCCAAATAAAGATTTCTCCTTAGTCGATTTAGTCAAGGCCAAGAAGGCTCCTGCCAGTTGGATCTTGGATGACTCTTCGGTCTTGGAAGAAGGAAGGATTAGGCTAACTCCCCAAAAAAAGACTAAGGGATCACTTTGGGCAAAAAAACCGTATCAATTAAAGAATTCATTCACTTTGGAATGGACTTTCAGAAGTGTTGGCTACGAGGGGAAAACTAAGGGAGGTCTTTCCCTTTGGTTTTTATCGTCTCCAAACTCGAAATCCCCCGAAGATAAGAGCTTTTATAATGGGCCTTCAAACTTTGATGGTCTACAGCTTTTAATTGACAATGATGGTCCATTGGGACCAACGCTGAGAGCTCAACTAAATGAAGGTGTTCAGAGTATGACACACGAAAATGTTTACGACAGTACTTTCGCATCGTGTATTATGGCATATCAAGATTCTTCTGTTCCTTCCACAATTCGTCTTACTTATGACAGAGGTAATAACAATTTTCTGAAGGTTCAAGTGGATAATCGTGTCTGTTTTCAAACAAGAAAAGTTAAATTACCAGAAGGTAATTATTACATCGGTGCATCAGCTGATAATACTGATACTGAAGAGTCGTTCGAAATTTTGAAGGTCAGCATGTTTGATTTAATTACCGAAGAAGCATTGATTCCCAACGTAAACGCAATGCCCCAGCCAAGAGTTTTAACAGAGGTTGTCGATGAAGCCACTGGCGACAGAAGTTTACTCGAAAAGGATGTTTATGATGCACAACGTGATAAGATCTCAAATTTTGAAATCTATAAAAAACTGGATAAGGTTGAGGGAAAAATTCTGGCTAATGATATTCATTCGTTAGAAGTTCAACTGGAGGAAATTTTTAAAGGGCAAGCGGAACTTTTGAAATACATCGCACAATTGATTCAAACTCTTCAAAGTAGTGATGCACAGTCAGGAGGCAAGAAGGACGCGGGTAATGACGATTACACAGATTTTTTTTCCGTAAATGAAAAACTGGAAAAGATGTTGGAAGAGCAGCAAAGGATCAGAGAAGCAACAAAAAGCTATAATTATTCGGGAACGCATGTTGATGAAATAGCAAGCAAATTGGCTATTTGGATTTTTCCCTTGATCATAATCATGCTAATAATGGCATACTATACGTTCAAGATCAGACAAGAAATCGTAAAAACAAAATTATTATAATCATTATTAATGACTTTACATTGATAGCATAGTAAAGAAAGAGTCTACTTGCCACAAAACCCCTTCTTTAGATTATCTTTTCCCGCCATTAGGAGAATTAGCATAAGGGGGTTTGAAGCCGTGTATATTAGAGTGTCCTAAAAAATTTGCGTTAGGGATTCTTTTAGTAATCGTGATTTCATCCATGTTTGTAGTTTCGTTATATGTAGTGACTGATGTTGTTTGCTCTAAGATCTCTTTCAAATATTGATTTTCAAATATACTCAAATCACACTTTCTTAAACCAACAGGGATTCCAGTCTTGTACTGCCAATATTTAGTCCACTTCTTCGCTCTTAGTTTTCTAAGGTTTTGTATGCCAGTATTCAAAAGAAGCGAGTCGTGCAAATGTTCGATTTCTTTGACTTGATTAGGTGTAAGTAGTTTTAATCTTTTTATCAGGCGCTCTTTTTCTAAAAAGGGTAAGCCCCTTCGCGAGAAGCTCGGCGATTTTACATCGGCATCTGCCTTGAGAGGAAGTGATTCGAATTTCCAGCCATTTATGTTCAATTGGTCGTTAGAGGACAATTGCTCAGTAGTCAACTTGATTAAATCATTTTCTTCTGATTTTCTATTTTTAATGATAGTTGTATGGTTGCCTGTATCGAGAATACTGTTCAAAAGTCGTTTTCCGGATTTGCTGCCCGAGGGATAAGATCCTGGTGAGACTGCAACACCGTTTATAGGATAGGGTTCCTGTTGCGGTTGCGGTTGCGGTTGCGGTTGCGGCGGTTGCGATTGCGATTGCGATTGCTGTGGTTGTTGTGAATGTGGCAGCTCGCAGTGATCTAATTGTTGATGTTCTGCTTGTTGTTCTTGTCCTTGTCCTTGTATTTGCAGAGGTAGCGACGGTTGTGGTTGTACTTGCTGTTGTGTTAGGGTTTGTGATGGTGAATCGATCGGTGTGTCCATTGCATTTGCCTGAAGAGCCTGTTGAAACGAATTTTTACTGTGGTATTTTGGAACCTTAAATCGTGAGCTCAGTTCTAGCCCCCCATTTATGTTTTGCCCTGGGACAACAACGCCACTATGCTCTCCATTACTGAATTCTCTACCATATTCTTGTCTAATTTCAATGGAAACCTGCTCCGATACTGTTGCATATGGAGATTCAAAAATATGGGTCTGATCGCCACTAATAGCAACATCACTGTCGTCATTTCTTCTGCCGTTTTGAGACTGAATAGAAGGTTTCAGGCTAGTCAAGATGTTATGCAGTCTCTTGGATAGCTTGAATACTCTATGATGCGGCGTGAATCCCTGTTCTTTGGCGATGGTTTCCCAATAGTCGTCAACAACCCGCAAGCCTGAAACTATTATGGCAGCACCAAATTGTACAAATGCAGATTTTGCAGTGATATATTGAGTGTTTTCATCTTTTACGAGTCCCTCACTCTTTAGAAATGCCCTTTCATCATCGTTTAAACTTAACGGCAGTAATTGTGGATATTCTCGCAAGAATTCCTCGTCGCTACCCTCGTATTGCAAAACTTCTATCAAGTCAGAAATCAGGACAAATATCTGAGGCGAGCTCGATAAAGTAAACGTCTCCATAAGATAAGATCTACCATTTTGTAATTCACCATTTGTAGAAACCTTCCTCTCGCCAAATGGATCTGTCCGAACCATCTTGTATGCTGATGACGATTCATTTTTTATCCTCTCAGCACTCACAAATGCTGGAATCTGAACAGTTTTGCAGGGGAACATTTCAAACGGACCCTGCATCAGTTCTGCTTCCGATGATATCAATACAAGCTGTTTGATAAGAACGCGCTCATGCCTTATTATAACAGCCTTCGACACCTTAAAAATTTTACCTTGAACGCCTTCAGACATTTTGCCTCAGTTACGTCTTGATAGATAACTATATCGTTTAATTCACAACAAGACGTAGATCACGACGAATTCAGATACGTGTGCCACTGGTTTCTCGCTCCCTTTAATTTCTTTGGGGAATGAGTGCAATCCTGTGTATTGTTGGTATATGTCGAGTATTTCATGCACCTTCCTGCCGGACTCCTCTGCCCACTCGCCTGAGTGAAAAAAAAAATAATGATATTGTTTTAAGACCGAAGCCGGCAAAAAGTGATAAGGTACCGGCAAGTACGTAAACAAATACACTTCTTTCGTAATGGCTAGTCGTATAAGGAATAATGGTCTCTTAGTGATCCAATCCCCAACTACTTTGAAGGTGAGTTTTTGAGAGTCTGGATACCTTTCCTAAAGTTTATGAAGCGAAACACATGACTGAGAAAGAAGGAATGTCCAGCAGAAATGCATATACTTTGAGCTGACCTGTCGTAATATCTATCATGGAATTCCTCCCAAGAAGCAGCCCATCGACAATTGCTTCGCACAATAGAGGAAGTTCTAGGTCATAATCCTTCAAATTCTTGGAATGAATTTACGAAGGCTGTACCCGGGCATAACAGCTATTGTGCCAGCGCAAGATTCACGCCCATAAAACTTGAAATTGTAGAGAGAAAAGAGACAGCGTCAAGCCGTGCCTAAAGTGCTATGAAAAATTCTTAGCTGTACCAGCTTTGAATTCTGTTAGATGATGAACGGACGGACTAACGCGGCCTCTTATTTTGGATGCTTCAACCTATTAGCATCCAAGTGATTGAGGTTCATGCTTTGAAGGAAGCCGTGCAGTAAGATTTCACAGTATCTGGTACAACGTTTCTGGTAGGTGCACTTCTACAGATGCTTGATCGCAAAGTATGAGATATTCTTAGCTCCGTGAAAGTACATTATGGGACTTCATGCATCATTTCTGCTTAGAACCGTCAAACGGCCGGCCGGAGAAAAATTGCAGTAATTACCTCTCTCTCACTTACTGACCGTGTCTCTCACTTACTAATCGTGTCTCTCACTTACTAATCGTGTCTCTCACTTACTAATCGTGTCTCTCAATAGTTCCTTGCGAATTGAGAAACACCTCGCCCATATATAAGAAGCACTTCTTTCGCAGTCTGATTGCGAACTACTCCTTCGTTCGAATAACACCAGCCAGGAGAATCGAAGAAAAAAGATGTCAGTTTTAGTTACAGGTGCTACAGGATTCATTGCGTTGCATATTGTCGGCGATTTGCTGAAGGAAGACTACAAGGTCATAGGTACTGTAAGATCTGACGCTAAGGGTGATAAATTGAAGAAACAATTTGGAGAGAATCCAAACTTCATTACCGAGGTGGTTGAAGACATTGGGGCACCAAATGCGTTCGATAAGGTTTTCCAGAAGCACCAAAAAGATATTAAGGTTGTTTTGCATACCGCTTCTCCTTTCCACTTTCAAACAACTGATAATGAAAAGGATTTACTGATCCCAGCTATTCATGGTACACAGAGTATCTTGGAATCCATAAAGAAATATGGTGCTGAAACAGTTGAACGGGTTGTCATCACCTCGTCGTTTGCCGCTATTATGGATATACCTAAATTTGGGGATAAGTCTAAAGTTTTCACTGAAGCTGACTGGAACCCAGATACTTGGGAAAGTTGTCAGTCTAACCCTATGTCCGCTTACTGCGGATCTAAAAAGTTTGCTGAAAAAGCGGCCTGGGACTTTTACAATGCTAATAAGGATGCTGTCAAGTTCAAGTTGTCGGTTGTTAATCCTGTGTATGTGTATGGTCCACAAAAGTTTGACGCAGACGTAACGGAGCATCTGAACACATCTTGCGAGATTGTCAACTCTTTGGTACATTCGAATCCAGACACCAAGTTGGATAAAAATATTCACGCTGAGTTCATTGATGTTCGTGATGTCTCAAAAGCTCATTTGTTGGCATTTCAGAAAGAGAATACTATCGGGAAGAGATTAGGACTTTCTGGCGGAAAGTTCGACTGTCAAGACATTGTCGATGTCTTAAATGAAGATTTCCCACAATTGAAGGGTAAAATTGTAAGCGGTAACCCGGGCGAAGGTGCGAATGCCCTAAACCTGTATTCAACTTTTGACAACTCCGAGACAATCAGGATTCTTGGCTTCAAGTTCAAAACTTTGCAGGAAACCATTCATGATACCGCCGCTCAAATTTTGAAAAAAGAAGGCAGATTGTAGATGCCATAAGTTATACGCTAATTAGATTTGTATGCGCATTTAAAAAACTTTTTAAATAGAAAGAATAAGCTGTTCGAGAAGTTTTTAATTGAAATATTTTTCGAGATCACACGCATGGGCGCATCCAGCCGTAAGTATTATGTCGATTAGGCTTTAGTTACATGAAAAGTGCTTGTGCTGGATCACTTGACATGGCCAGATATGCAAACATATGCGATGCAGTGTGAAGATGCTGGAACGAAAAATTGCCAACATCAGCAGTATCTTCCCTATAGAGAAGGCGCTTTCTATGTTGCGCCATCGCTAATCTGAGACCATTTGCTAACGGGACTCAGTCAGTCACATAGTAAAAGCGGCACATCAATGGGCAGGTGAAATGATTATCGAAAAACAAGCACCTATTTCATATACAACAGCACTATCAGACTTGAAATTGTAGAGAGGGGGGACAAGTTCGCATTCCAATTACACGCTACTTACAATTCTACGACAACTTGTCAATTGTACGAGCTTTACCCTTCATTAGATGGAGAATGGATGGACTAGCACAGCCTCAAATTGTATATACTTCGACTTAAAAAGTAATCCAGATTCATGCCTTCAAGCAGGCGGTATGGTAAGGTTTGGCAGCATCTGGTACAATTTTTCTGAAATAAAGGGTACATTTTAGTCAATGCTGGACAGCAAAGACTGGGAAACTGCTGAACTCTACAAAGGCGGTGTATGGGGCGCTTCGTGGACCATTTCTGTGAAAAGCCGCCTAATGGCCGCTTGAAAAGACGTCATTAGCAATCGATTGTGAATTTGTTCAAGTTCTCTCAACTATGCCGTGTGAATTGAGGAACATCTCGCCTATATATAGGGACCACTTCTTTCGCAGTCTGATTGCGAACTTCTCCTTTTTCCGAAGAACACCAGCCAGGAGAATCGAAACAAAATAATGTCAGTTTTAGTTACAGGTGCTACAGGATTCATTGCGTTGCATATTGTCGGCGATTTGCTGAAGGAAGACTACAAGGTCATAGGTACTGTAAGATCTGACGCTAAGGGTGATAAATTGAAGAAACAATTTGGAGAGAATCCAAACTTCATTACCGAGGTGGTTGAAGACATTGGGGCACCAAATGCGTTCGATAAGGTTTTCCAGAAGCACCAAAAAGATATTAAGGTTGTTTTGCATACCGCTTCTCCTTTCCACTTTCAAACAACTGATAATGAAAAGGATTTACTGATCCCAGCTATTCATGGTACACAGAGTATCTTGGAATCCATAAAGAAATATGGTGCTGAAACAGTTGAACGGGTTGTCATCACCTCGTCGTTTGCCGCTATTATGGATATACCTAAATTTGGGGATAAGTCTAAAGTTTTCACTGAAGCTGACTGGAACCCAGATACTTGGGAAAGTTGTCAGTCTAACCCTATGTCCGCTTACTGCGGATCTAAAAAGTTTGCTGAAAAAGCGGCCTGGGACTTTTACAATGCTAATAAGGATGCTGTCAAGTTCAAGTTGTCGGTTGTTAATCCTGTGTATGTGTATGGTCCACAAAAGTTTGACGCAGACGTAACGGAGCATCTGAACACATCTTGCGAGATTGTCAACTCTTTGGTACATTCGAATCCAGACACCAAGTTGGATAAAAATATTCACGCTGAGTTCATTGATGTTCGTGATGTCTCAAAAGCTCATTTGTTGGCATTTCAGAAAGAGAATACTATCGGGAAGAGATTAGGACTTTCTGGCGGAAAGTTCGACTGTCAAGACATTGTCGATATACTAAATGAAGACTTCCCACAATTGAAGGGTAAAATTCCAGTCGGTAACCCAGGCGAAGGTTCCAATGCCCTCAACCTGTACTCAACTTTTGACAACTCCGAGACAATCAAGATTCTTGGCTTCAAGTTCAAAACTTTGCAGGAAAGTATTCATGATACGGCCGCTCAAATTTTGAAAAAAGAAGGCAGATTGTAGATGCCATAAGCTATACGCTAATTAGATTTGTATGCGCATTTAAGAAACTTTTTAAATAGAAAGAATAAGCTGTTCGAGAAGTTTTTAATTGAAATATTTTTCGAGATCACACGCATGGGCGCATTCAGCCGTAAGTAGTATGCCGATTAGGCTTTAGTGACATGAAAAGTGCTTGTGCTGGATCACTTGACATGGCCAGAGATGCACACATGTGCGGTGCAGTGTGAAGATGCTGGAACGAAAAATTGCCAACGTCAGCAGTATCTTCCCTATAGAGAAGGCGCTTTCTATGTTGCGCCATCGCTAATCTGAGATCATGTACCGCGGCCACAGCGGCCACCGCGGCCACATCGACGAAAAAGGCATATCAATGGACTGATGAAATGATCATCTAAAAGCGAGCATTTTTATCATATATAACAGCACTATCATGAGTCGAATACTATCGGACGTCACACAAGATGTCTACAGCGGTACTTGACGAAGAATATGTCTGTTTTAGTTACTGGCGCTACAGGATTCATTGCGAAGCATATAGTAGGTGATTTGTTGGATGAAGGTTATAACGTTATTGGGACTGCAAGATCTGAGGCAAAAGCTGATAAATTGAAGAAACAATTTGGCAATAACCCAAATCTAGCGATTGAAATAGTGGCAGACATTGCGGCTCCCAATGCATTTGATAAGGTGTTGCAAAAGCACCACAGTGATATAAGAGTCGTTCTACATACTGCTTCTCCGTTCCACTACCAAACGACGGAATATGAGAAAGACTTACTCATCCCAGCTGTTCACGGTACAAAAAGCATATTAGAATCGATCAAGAAATACGGTTCCGAAACTGTTGACAGGGTTGTCATTACTTCTTCTCTTGCAGCTATAAGGGATAGGAGCAGATTAACAGACAGGTCTTATGTTTTCAACGAAGATAGCTGGAATCCGGCAACTTGGGAAGGCTGTCAAACTGGGCCTGCAGATGCTTATTCTGGCTCAAAAAAATTTGCCGAGAAGGCAGCATGGGATTTCTTAGAAGCTAACAAAGATGTAGTCAAATTCAAGCTGAGCACTGTGAATCCTTGCTTCGTTTTTGGCCCTCAAATGTTTGATGAAGATGTTAAAGATCATTTGAATACCTCATGTGAGTTTGTTAACGATTTAGTACACACACCCCCAGAAACCAAGCTTGACAAGAATAAGCTAGGTGAGTACATTGATGTCCGTGATGTCTCAAGGGCACATCTTCTAGCTTTTCAAAATGAGAACACTATTGGCAAAAGACTAGGGCTCGCTAGTGGCAAGTTTGACTGCCAGGACATCGTCGATGTTTTGAACAGAGAATTCCCACAATTGAAGGGTAAGATTCCCGTTGGCGAGAATCCAGGGAATGGCGCAAGCGTTACTAAGCCTAACTCGGTATTTGATACATCTAGAACCAAAGCAATTTTAGGGTTCGAATTTGTATCCTTTGAGAAAACCATTCGCGATACTGCAGCTCAAATCTTGATGAAAGATGGGATGCTGTAGATATTGCACCAGGTATCGTCCGTGAGCAGAGGAGACTTCGTCAGTGCCCAAAGCGGTCTTAGAATTCCGTCACGCTCATATCAATTAGGATATCTTAAATACACACAGTCGTACTTATATATTCTAAATGAGAGGACATACTATTCATTCCGCATTCTTTACGACCGTTATTAGTTTCCCTCTATTGATACCTTGGAACAATCCGCTCCATATGGTGGGGATATATACGAACTTGTCACCTTCGGCATCTACTAGCGTAGCCGAATGCTTAGCGTCAATTTGGCCCCCTTTCACAAATTCTTTAAGCTTTTGTAGGCCTACTGGAAACTCATCACGACAATCAGTAAGGATAAATCCCTTCAAGGTTAATCTTTTGGTAATTACCGCCATATAATTTTTGAACGCTATTTCCTCTGGGTTGTTGTACCCGCTTATTGAGCCACATGCAATAATTGTACCATGTACCTTCAAAGTTTTCACACCAATATCTAGGATTGAGCCACCGACGTTATCAATGAAAAAATCTATGCTGTTTTCAGCACCTGCCTCGAGAAGATTTTTGGCAAAGTTTTCATTTTTATAATCGACAGCAACGACGTTATCACCTAAACTCTCCAGGTACTTGGTCTTTTCAGCGCCACCTGCAATTGCAACTACCTTTGACGCTTTGAAAACGTTTAACGCCAACTGTACGCAGATCATCCCAACTCCCCCGGCGGCACCAGAAATCAGAAATTTTTTGCCATAATGTTCTTCAGTCTCACTCAAGCCCAAAAATTTATAGAAGATAAAGTATGCTGTCAGTGCTGAACTCCCGTATACAGACAGATACCACCATAGCTCCTCGGCATCGTCAGCATTGATTTTATGTACATCAGCCTCCGAAGGATCCTTTATGACTATTGCCGTCGTCCAGCACAACATTCCGATAACATAGTCACCTATGGAATAGTTCTTATTTTTACTGCCAATAATCTTTCCTAAGCCTCTCGCAGGGATATTCTGGCCAATTTGAGTGCCACTGGAATAATTCTGATCAACAGAGGCAATCCAAAACCTCTGGGCAGGGTCATTTGAAAGGAAATGAGTCTCTACTAAAATTTCACCTTCCTTCAGATCTTCTGAAGAGATTTCAACGGTCTTCAGGTCAAAAGTTGATTCTGGATCATCAACGCTAAAATTAAAGGGTTCGGTCAACTTTGGTGTATTTTTCAAAACCCAGCATTTAGCCTCCACCATGATATACTACGCTTAGTTATGTAGAACAGTATATGTGCAGTGAGTGTGTAGATGTACGTTGAAGAAATGAGTATGTCAAATTGTTTCTATAATGCCCTTATATACTGACCCTTTCTGCTGGTATTGTATTACTAATGTAGCGCGGCCATAGCAACGCCTCAAAATCATACAGCAAAAAGAGCGAAAATTCGATTTGCCTAAGATGCAAGTTAAAACTTATTTAGTGTAAATTGTTCATTTGGATATTCTCTATAAACGTTATGTTTTTTTAATTATTTTTTGCAAGGACCCGCTTTACTCTAAACAGTAGTAGTATATTGAAATGTAAGCAGTATTAAACATGAAGTCTAACAGAAAGCCTTAAGGATGCATAAATGATTGGGATTAAGCCCATTTACCCAATAGCGCCATCAAGCCGGCACCCCATAGCATGCACCATATATTGAAGAATAGCTCTTTGATGCTTTTGGTTCTGTGGGGGTTGAAAATGTAATCTCTCGCTAGAAGTTCAACCAGCCCTGTGTACATTAGAACACCTGCTGAAATAGAATCAAGAACACCAGAAACAAGATTGACAACGTAAGAGTTTCCAGAATACGAATGTCTCACACCAAGCCCGATTGCAACACACACAGGAGTTGTCAAACCGTAAGCAATACATAGTGCGTAGGGCCAGTATTTTTTCTTTTGCGGGAAATCGATAAGAGACAATCTAGCGCCAATACCCAGACCTTCGAATGACTGGTGGAAAACCAAAACAGGGTACAAGGTACGGAATTCTTCACCACAAGTACCCAAGTTCAAACCAATCATGACTGAGTGGAACAGAATACCGAATTCTAAAACCAAGAAAGCGGCAAATTCACCCTTGAAGGACCTTTCTGCTTCAAGAGAACCGATGTCAGAATCAGAGTCAAATTGCAACGATTTTGTTTCGCCCAACTGTTGCTTTTTCTTACTGCCAAGCTCGCTTTCGTCAGAGTCGTCAGTTCTCCCGTGTTCGTGCACGTGTTGCTCATCATCGTGAACAGGAGCGGTACCTCTTACAATAGCGTCTTCAATTTCGTCGGAATCATGGGAATGCAAAAAGCCGTATTTTCTCTCAACGTAGACGCTACTCGACACGTCGATCAGGAACGTTAGAATCACCGTGAACAGGATTATGGCAGGACACCACGCATATATCGACCAGTTGCCGCTCTGCCCGACGCAACTCCACGCGCCGATTTCAGAATATGCAGGATCCAACAGGTGAATGAACGCCGTTGCGATAATGACACCGGTACCGAAGTTACGGGCAAATAGGTAGACAAATCTGTGTACCTTCAGCCATTTGACATGTTTGGAGAGGACAGGAAACAAGGTGCACCACGTACTGACAACCAAAATAACAAACACAGACGAGATACGCGCACCCAACCATCCATTGTAGTCATTTTCGCCAAAGTAGACGCCCTGCAAGACACAGCTCTTCCAGGCGTCGCTTGGCCCGTCGTAATCGTCATCGCTTTCGTCTGGAGTAATGGTCACATTGGAGGGGTCCCACTGCTTCCACCATGGGTTTGTGCTTAGTTCAACCTCGTGGCGAGGGACTAGATCTGCTTGGGCACCGTGACTGATGGACGACATCTCGAATACTTCACTTGGCTTGTTCTATGCTCTTCCTCTCCGACGCTAAAATCCTGATCCTGAAAACTATATTAAGCTCCCCATTATATATCAAACTCATCTGTCTTATGCAGAGTTGAAAAATTTTGCGGAATTCACCATTTGGAACACTAAGGTTTCACTTTTCCCTTTTCAAGCTGTAACTCACTGAATTCCAGCTACCACCTGCTGCTGATCCGTCAGTAACCTATTATTCCTGTGAAGTCCTTGACAAAAGAATAACCCACAGGGTATCCATGAGCTGATTTCTTTTTTTCCCTCTATTCCGTAACTAGACAACATCGTCTTTCCTGCTGTCAAACGGCGGTACACGTTCACTTTTTCACGACTGTAACCCTTCGGGTTCAACGGCCTGGTGCCCTTTACAAGGTGGAGAAAAAACTTCGGTAGTGAAGCCCTCTGCATTGCACACGGCACGTTCACAATGCCACAATGCAGGCCATCTCATTACAGGTGCGAATCAGCTGCTTTCTGTGCCTTGCTGTCTACGGGCTTCGAGTTGCGCTAAATGAGCTGCAAGGCTGCGCTAGCAGCAGCCTTGCATTACAATGTCTGCAACAGTCCGTCAGAAAATAGAATACGACACTAGAGGTGATCTTGTAGATGTTAGACTGATTTACGGTAGCATACTTTCTTGCTGTCTTTTCTCTACGCCCAAAACTCTTTTGCGTCATTGACAATGCGGTGATGCACATGGGAAAGAGGATTGGCCCAGCTTTAAACTTTGTCAATGGGCCGCAAGTAGAAACAAGCGGAGCAGACACAGACTTGACGACCACAGGGCGAGTAACCCTTGATGAACGTAGAAGAGGACGGTCGGGTGGCAGCGCACCCGATTCTCTACTAGGTTCGCTACAGAATATTTTTGCTATGTAGAAGAGCAAAGCTCCGCCTGCTCAGCGGTTGTGCTCCCCACCGGCACGAAGTACGCCACCCACTTGAACAATTCCAGGTGGGGATTGGTGGGGATTGGTGGGGATTGGTGGTGTATTGCGCCCATCAGGTCATCTCTCTTCTGTCCAGTGGTGGGTTTTGTGGCCAATAGACGCCGGGTAGCCCGTCTTCGGGCGCTTCCAGATGGTCACGGGCCACCGAGACGGAGACGAGACGCAGTAGTTTTTCAAAAATTTCTTGACGTATACCGGGTACCGGGGTACGATGAAGAGCGCTGTTCAGGCTAGATGAGCACTGGGCACTCAGCTTCAATGGTGGTTACTTTGCATGAGAAGCCGCACCCCCGTCAAACTGTACTTGTGACGGGTAATGTCTTGTTTTGAGCGCTGTTCCGTTTCCCGATTTAATTGGTGCCATCGGGTGCCTGGTCTCAGAATGGTGGGCCACTACGCCCACCCATTGACTAGTGCCAGCGGCACTGTCTGGACTCCTCCCCGCATGGATGCAGTACAAAAAGTCACTGACACCTTCTTTTTCTGCAGTTTCCAACTCGGATTTCTTTTCTTCGGGTCTGATGCTGCATATTGAGTTGCACGTTTTTTTGATGCTTCATGAACATATGTAAGAAGTAAGACAGGGGACTCCCGCCGTTTACCCGCGCTTGGTTGAATTTCTTCACTTTGACATTCAGAGCACCGGGCAGAAATCACATTGCGTCAACATCACTTTCCGACCATCGCAATGCTATGTTTCAATTAGACAGTGCAGTTTGATTTGCTGTATAGACTGAGCTTCGTAATAAGAATGCACGCGGAAAGATCTCCTTTAAAGAGAAGGGGAGCTGCATCTCCGCTGTGATGAAATAAAGTTCAATAATTTTCCAGCGCGTAGAACGTTAGCCTGCGCCAGAAATTATGTAATTGCAGCGCTTTGAATCAGTGATAAAATCGAGCTCCTCTGATAGCCCGCTTTCTCATGCAGCATATATTCATCTGCAGAGCAAAAACACAATTCTATCTGAGTTCCTCCTTTCCATGCAACACGCTCAACTTGGCTATTTTCCTCTTGGCGAAACAGAGCAGCGCGATATATGTTCCGAGCTATTTAAATAAACGACCCTCTATTAGTATAGTATTCCTTGCTGGAAATACAATGGGTTGGAATAAGTTAGTGATGCTAACCGTAAGTCTTTTTTTCGTATGTCGCTTGCCCTTTCATGATTTCACACAGCCAAGATGAGTACGTCGTGCAACTTCAGCACGTCAAATATGTTTCCTTTCTGAGTGTATCCTGCGGTCTTTAGCACTTTCGCTTTTCTTGTGCTAGGGCCCTAGCTTCCGCGATGGTAAAGAAACGTCAAATGGACGGGAATAAACTGCCTTTGAGACTTCATTGAGGTAATTGAATGATTCAGGGAATATGCTTCTTTCGCTAAGTGCCTGCTTACGGACTCAGGTACAAATGCCAGAATTTTCTTAATTCTCCGTTCGCATGTTAAGGAAGAAAAGTATTTCAGTTTACTTGGCTGACTGCAGACCCTCGCGCTGCCGCCAGAAGGACTGAACCCTCTTTTTGGCTGTATTAAGCACAATTTATAATTGAAATGTGCTAGGTTATGTTTCTAAACACGGATTTTGCGAAATGTTCTAGAGTAAATTTAAGGACGGATCGTGTTGATTGGTTGGCTGTGAAATGGATCATTAAACTATCAATACAAAACTAGAAATTGTTATAAAGTCTGGGTTGACCGGTCGGCGACCTGGTAATAATGCATTAATTCTAAGTTATTGACGTCAATCTCTGCTTGAGTAGGTGACGCGTTTCGATTATGAGGTAGCTTGGGCTATGCATTCCAATTCAAGTTTAATCTCCTTTGCTGGAAAGCTCACAACAACACAGCTTCTTGCTGGTCTGCCAGGAAAGTACTCCAGATAGATTTTATTGACAATTGGAGCGTAAGAGCCATCAGCCACGAACAGTAAAACCTTCAATATGTTTTCCATTGAAGAGCCACTGGAAATCAAAACAGTTTTCATGTTTTGGAATGCAAGTCTTGCCTGCTCTTCCAAATCCTCAGGGATCGCACCAGTTGCTGGATCGTTACCAATACAACCGGAAGTGAAAACAAGTCTCGCATCGCTCTCGGTAACGAAGGCAGGGGACAACATTTCAAAGCCCTTTGATTGCCCAATTTCTTGCCATGTAATTTTTCTTGCCATTGTGCTGTATTAATGTTGTTATGTCGTGGACCAGCTTTTTGAACTGTAGAGAAAGTTTGTTTCTTGTGTCTGCGCTTAAACCACTTTATATATGTCCATTAGATGGCCGGGAACACTGTCAGATACTTGGTTTCCTGTTTCGTGACTGATAAGCTTCAACAGCCAATACCGTCGAACTTCCTTTTCCGACATGACCACGTGAGTCATATGCATTTTGATCAAAGCTCACTGCAACATAAAGTAAGAAGCCACAGAGCTTATCAGATACCTAATGCTTGAACTGTGTGGGGACCAGCTTTAACAGCTTACTTCAATATTTCCAATTCTCATTTTCAATAGTCAAAATGTCTTATATCATTGTATTCGCTTCCGGACTAGTCCCTGAATCACATCGCTCTGAAGTATAACGGCCTCTATCACATCACATCGAATAGAGCTACAGGAAAGTTAAAACTACAGGTGGCTAACGGCAGAGGTATCAGGACTCATTATGAAAAGATGTTGAAAAAATTGGCGAAATGCACTACAAAAGTTTAGATGTCATTATGGCGCTTCTGTTGGTGTCCTTTAGTGACGGTATAGTCATTGTCATTCTTAACCAATTTGCCGACAATCTAAATATTCCACTTGAGAAGTGGTCCCATTTGATGGCAAGAACTCCCTTTGCGGTTTAATTTTTGTGTAGCAATTTTGCAGGCTCGATGCTTAGATCTCAAGATTGAACGGTTCCGTTCAAGATGTCGGCTCTAATCGGTAGGACGCTATTTCTGAACTTAATTGACTAAAACCATGACACATTTTCCTTATTCGCTGCGTAAAGCAACACCGAGGTCCTACTACACTTTCGATCGTTTACAGTCTGCTTAATGTGGCGCACTGAAACCTAAGAAGCAACAGGGACTGATGTTCGTACCTAAATATAGATGACATTAATGTTTAATAAAATAACGCAGAAATTTTACCCACTTACGTACTGTCCTTTGCGATGAGTCTAATACCGCAACAAAAATAAACACATAAAAATCTCAATTGTAACGCATCTTTTTCGATCCAAAGGAAGATAGCAGCAGCAAGCCAACAAGAGTATCATAATTTGTAGCAGTGGCAAATAAAACTAAAGCTTTTGCAGATTCTTACTTTTTTGTTTTTTCTTATTTCCAAATTTTTTTTACATTTATTTTAATGCCAATGGACTTCATGAATGAAAGAGTGTAATTTTGGCTCTTGAATTTCAAAATTGTGACCGAGACATAAAAAATCTTAATACTCGCTTAATATTTATAGTTTTTAATGTCCACATCAAGAAAGAGATTAGGGAGGGCAGGATTTGGTTTCATCTTAACCCTTCGGTGTAAAAAGGATCATAAAGTAACTGCATGCAATTTCATTTTTTAAACATGCTATGAAATATAAATTGGATAATACATACCGTGACCTATCAATATCTCTGTATATGAAGATCAGGAACAAAATCAAATATCTAGGCATGTTTAGAACTCGTAAGGTTCAAAAACTCAAATTTATCTGTACTGCATTGTAGTAAAAAAGAATGTGTAAATTGGCACTCTTGTTTCATGGTCGTCATTCTAAACCCGTCAAAATAAATCTTCTTCAATTAACAGGAACTTTTGCATCACTGTCCAAACATCAAATTGAGATGACTGTAGAAGAATTTTCTCCAGCTACGAATTCTTTTTGTTTTACCCGTTTAGAACATCGAGCAAGCTAAAATAGTGATTCAGGGTAGGCACTGCCGGGTCCTGAGGGTCCACTCGACGAGGCCGTGTTTTTACAATGAATTCTTTTTGCAGTTGGAGTTCCCATTAGAATTACACCATCTCAAACTTGCTTGACTAGGAAAAATGCACATTACGGACAGCAGATTTGCCCTATAGCATAAAGCTTCTGAAGAAGAGTCAACGCAAAAAACTACCTCAAAACATATCTGCATGGATAAGCAATCCCCAATTCTCAAATTTCAAATTCCACCGATTGGGACATAATGAAGGAAAAAGTACCACAAACAGAGAAGGAGGCAAAATATGAACATATCCTTCGTTCTCAGGTACCAACCTTTAGATGAGGTTGAAATTTTAATAGTATTTCCGGAGTGGACCACTTTTGGTGGACCAGCTGTCCTTCAAAAGTTTATAATCTTATAAACCAGTGAAAGCACATTCCAGATGTAGTTAGAGATCTCGAATGACTGAATTTCTAAAATACTTTCGAAATACCATACCATAAGGAGAAAACTTGTCCAGTTATTCATTTGCTTTGATACCTCCAAAGAAAAACGGAAAGAAAACAAGGGTAAAATTCAAAAATTCGCCAGGTCTTCTAGCATAAAAGTAGAGGCGTGTAATGGATCCAATAGAATGTCCCAATCGACGTCATGTGGTGGATCATCCTCACTAACATTTCCTTCCTGAGTAGCACTTCCAAGTTGGTTCAATTCCTTTTTCTTTTTTTGCATTGAATCTTGAAGCAGAAGATTCAAAGTTTTCTGTGCCTCGATTGCTAAGTGGGTATTCAGAATATGCACGATGCTGTCGAATACACGCTTTGCGATTGGAACATTTAATATGCTGTCTGGAGAGTCAATTGCGAGAAGCACGCAAATATACTGAAAAGTAGTGCTAAGGACATTCCACCATGTTTGTTGCTTTTGAGCGAGCTCATACGCGGCATTTATAGCTTTGTTACCTACATCAATAATCTGAATGATAACCTCTCTAGCGAGGGTATGGCATGCCAAACGCAGGCGGCGATAGAAAGCATGACATAAATCAGCTTTGACCAAAGATAAAAAAGGATTGTCATCAGATGCAGTGAAGACTCTTGATAATGCTTCCAGCAAGTCTGAAATATATTCCGAACTATTATGATCTCGTGGGATGATCTGTGCTAACTCGCAATACTGCGCCGTGCAGCTTTCGCTATTCTTGTCGATCGGCTGGCAGCTTATTCTATTTAATGTGACGCTTGAACGTCCATATTCATATGAAATAATTGCATTGGTGGACCATGCACACCAGAATAACCTTCTAGCTCTTTCACGACCATTTATGCTATTTTGAGTCGAGTGAGTTTTACTAGTAATAGTTAACTCAACTTTTTCAATCTCATGATGTAACCCAATAGCTTCCGCAAGGTGTACCGTCATACAGCTAGCCAACCATGCCACATGCGGGCGAGTAGTGGCTCTTAAGTAAATTGTTCTTAGAAACCAAGCGGATACATGTTCTATAGTGGGAAAACGACTGACTGCCGGATCTTCAAGAACTTCTTTTGCATACCGAACCATTTCTAACTCTCGAGGATGCCCGCTGCTCCCTGAGAAGAAGGAGCCTAAAGCGACAACGCCACATAGGAGAGCTTGAAATTCAGGGGCATCCATGTTATGATCCCAATCTTTTGCAACTCGCTTTTTGAAATGCTGCATATTAACCACGTCAAATATTGGATGAACAATAGAAAAATATTGGTCAATAAAGGGCACGCACTCCTCCTGTGTGAAGAAATTATGGAAAGCTCGGTGCGACGAGGAACTCTCTTCGGACCTGACACCACAATTCCATGCAAAAGAATGAAGATGGGGCGGATTACCTGACTGAAGCTCAAGCCCGAGACTTCTAGGGAAGGCAATCGCTGAACTTCGGCTCATATATCTTGACTTTGACGGGTCGAGTATCCCGTTATCAGGGGTATGTGCTTCCGGTATCAACACGTTTTGGGGGGAAACTACCGAGGATTTACTGTTTTCCAGTTGTCGGACACTAGACATAACACTCTGCCGAGTCGGAACTGGCTCTCTGGCAAATAATGCTTGCTTGTCTTCAACCCCATCATAAGTGCATGGGTACCCATAGGCAACGCACATGCTACATGGTAACTCGCCATCACACTTTCTTTTGCGCTGCCGGCATGCGGTACAGGCTTTTCGAGTTCGCCTGCGTTTAAGCGGTATTACCTTAGAGGCGGATGGTACCATTACCAGTATCAAACAACTTTATATTTCTTGGGAGCTTAGAAGTTTATTCGGAAAGTACATGCATGTTTCTTTGAAATCTCCGTGGGAGGTGAGCACGCTTTTCACTTTAATAAAAGCAGGACCTGAAATGTAGCACCAGGTTACTGCTGATCAACAATTAATGAATGCCGTAATTATTTGTCTCGGCAGAGGGTGATAAGCTCACTAAAATTTACGTGATCCTTTCTAACTTCAAAGAAATATTGATAACAGAATCTCTTGCAATTCTGATGAGGTGAACACGGCTCTAACGCTATTATGCCCTGAACTACAGTGGCGATAGGCTATACTGTATTGAATGTCAAAGTTGGTCAGTATTTAAGAGAAAAAAGAAATAAGAAACAAATCTTGAGCGCCAACATGACTTATTGTGAAAGGTTGTTACAGCTTATGACAATATGGAGATTTTATTTGGCATAAATTCCCGTCAATTAGCATAACGGAAACAAAGCAAAGGACTTTCGAAAGTGATATACAGACCTTACTACATGATGGCATACATCGCTCTGAAAGTAATAGTTGAAGTTCATGCATGACCGGCTGCTCCAAGGATTGTAAAGCTTGTACAGCTTCTATAGTTCTTGGTATATTTGGGTATTATTGTCAAGTGACAGCAAAAATAAACATCGATCTCATTGTCTGCCCTAGTTTTGGCGGTTTCATGCTATTCTCTACATTTTGCAGAAACATTCTCGTCAGTAACTTTTGGTTGAGCCGGCATTTTGTGGGCAATGCACAAATGCATAAGAGCACAATCGAATCTTACTACCAATATACATTGTATGTCCATTATCTCGTGAGATATTTGCCCTCGGAATTTATTCTTTGCAACATCTACTGTTCCTGAGTTTTTCAGAATATAGAGAAGCTTTGTAAGCTAAAATTTTCGCCTATCAGTTTGATAAACTGATACTTTACGTGATTGTTGCTCAAATAAGAACAACCTGCTCTGTATTCCGCCTTTGGGTAGAGGTAGGTTGCCTTATTTGCCACACCAGGAGCATCACGCAAAGGAAATACGCTGGAACTGATACAAAAATGCTGCCTGTTAGTAGAGTGTCACCTCAGTGACTGTGCTTGATCACCTATTGTTGTAGTTTGTATCCACCGGCAAAAGGTCAAGCCCGCATTAGCCGCGTTAGCCGCGTTAGCCGCACCATCCGCACCCTCCGCATCATCCGCATCATCCGCATCAACTTGTTAAGCCGTTACTGTATACACACTTAGATTTTTAATTTTATGGTAAAAACTAAGTGAAACTCTCAACTGAACCATTGAGGCATATATATATGGACTTTTCGACCGACTAAAGCTGTAATTAATACAGGACCATTTGAATTACATGCTAAAGCTGCATAAGCGTTTCACGAGCTGACAATCAATTTCGAGGGCCATCATGAAAGCGATCCAGTTAACGCGAGAAACTGCTGATAAAACTCCTACCGTTTCTTTAATCAATAAAGATATTCCTTCTCCCTCTCAGGGCGATATCCTCATTAAAGTGCATGCCTCTGCGATCCATCCCAGTGATCTGTTGAACTCGCGTGGTGGTTTTCCATACACGACATTTCCACGCATTGTGGGTCGTGACTTTGCAGGCACAATCGTCTCGGGATCGCGAAGCGGCGAAGAAGTCTATGGTACAAGTGGATCCACTTATGCTTTTACCGCAGATGGATTTCAAGCAGAGTATGGTGTCGTGGCCGAAAATGCTATTGCTCCAAAACCGCGGAATATATCATTTACTCAAGCTGCCTGCATAGGGGTTCCTTTTACAACTGCTGTCCTGACCTTGAGAAGAGCAAAACTACAATCCTCAGATACTGTGCTAGTCATTGGTGCATCAGGTGCAGTGGGATCTGCAGTTGTTCAGTTGGCAAGATACAAAGGATGTACGGTCCTCACGGCTGCACGTGACCTCACAGCAGATATCTGCACTGTCAAGGATCCGGAGCTTCGTGCTGTTGATAATTTGACACAAGGGAGAGGTGTTGACGTCGTAATCGACACTGTTGGAGTAGCGTCCTTATTGAAAATTGCAATTGGAAAGCTTGCTCATGGTGGTCGCATTGCCTTTATTGCGTCTTCAGGATTCCCCAACTTAGAACTAGAGTTGAGAGATTTTTATCGGAAAGAGAAAAGCATCATTGGCTGCAATTCATTATCTTACAGTGTGGAGGATATGGCGAGAATTATGGCCGATCTTTCGCCCATGTTCGAGAATGGAGACATAAGACCCTTCTCTGAAGATAATTGGGCAAAGATTAGCCTGGAGCAGGCTGCTGAAATATATCAAAAATCTGCTCAGAAACAGGTCTCAAAATATGTAATTTCAATGGAATAGGTTCTATAAATATGAATATACATATATAATATGTTATTCCAGATGACATACTGGGTAACCGAGTAATTTGTGCGGGGTGTCGCACAATGAATTATCGTTCGATGTGGAAGAGCATCGCCTGATATGACTTGCTGAATGATTACGATTTGTGATGCACAAATACCAGCACTTTTGTCTGATATCAATTCTGTTTAGTTCACATCTTTTCCTTCATTTAGGTTTAAGAAAATCAAGGATTGATTAAAGAACTTATGGGCCTATAAACGCAACCTACTAATTACTGACATCGATAAACCAAAATTCTAACGGATCCGGAAAGAAAAATCTGTTAAAAATAATTGTAGGATGTTCAGCTCTATTAGGCCTTCCCGTGACAATTTAAACAAAATACTATTTGCAGTTGTGTGAAACCGTAGCATATAAATCTGGAGAATATATTTCACCCGCCAACGCGTTTTAATTTATGAGTTAAACAAAGTTGCAGAACTTCTTTAATTGCCTCGGTTACTTGTCTCAGCTCGTCCTTAGAAATGACAAAAGGAGGCATAATGTAGCACAAATTTTTAAAGGGTCTAATGTAGACATTTCGCAATATAAATTGCTGCTGAAACCATGGAACGTTAATCGTATCTTTCAGTTCAACGACACCAACTGCCCCACACACTCTTACATTATCCACAACATAC
This sequence comes from Zygotorulaspora danielsina, assembly GCA_030572985.1. NCBI lineage: Eukaryota > Fungi > Ascomycota > Saccharomycetes > Saccharomycetales > Saccharomycetaceae > Zygotorulaspora > Zygotorulaspora danielsina. Next base: position 56,764 of record JAJMCL010000020.1, read on the forward strand.
TCCATGAGCGCTTCATCATCTGTGATAGAAAGATATAGCTCTTTGAAAAGTTGATATTCGATTCTATCAACTTGAACTTTCCAATCGCCTTTAATCAGAATGTCGAGAGACTTATTTGCTACTGCGCATGCTAGCGGGTTCCCCATAAAAGTTGGGCCGTGCATGAAGAAGCCGCCAGTGGGACCTTGAGAAGACGATAGTCCTTTAGCGATGTCTTCAGTAGTTACCACTGCGCTAAGGGTCATGTATCCTCCGGTCAGACCTTTACCCATGCAGATAATATCAGGAAAAACATCGACTCGCTCCTCGACTGGTATTCCCAAAAGACTCTGATACTTTTCGCAATGTTTGTAGGCAAAAATTTCACCAGTACGGCCGAATCCAGTAGCGACTTCGTCCATGATAAAAGGTATTTTGTATTCATTACATATTTTCCTGGCTTCAATCAAAAATTGAGGATGATACAATCGGATCCCACCAGCACCCTGAAGTAGTGGCTCTAATATAACAGCGCAAATCTCATCGCCTCGTTCCTCAACTGCCTGCTTAAACTCAGTAAAATCCTCTTCGTACCATTTTGTTGATTCTGCAAATAATTCTGGATTTTCTGAATATATGACAGACGTTGGGAGAGTACTTAGGACGGATGGTGCTTTTACAAAAATGTTCTTCGCGACATTGGTCTTATAAAGAAAATGATTACAGTTGACAGGATCAGAAACACTCATAGCGCCAAAGGTATCACCGTGAAAACCATTTCTTATTGTCAGAAACTTGGTTTTGTTTGATTTGCCATTCGAAATAGCGAACTCGTATTGAAGAGCCATTTTCATAGCTACTTCGACCGCAGCAGAACCTGTGTCTGCCAAGAAAATCTTTTGAAGTGACGGGTGATCAAGTAGATGAAGAATCTTCTGCCCCAAGTGAATCGCTGGTTTATGCGTGAGGCCTCCGAACATGACGTGGGATACCTTGCTAATCTGATCTATGATAGCATCATTTAACTCCATATTGTTATATCCATGAATTACACACCACCAGGACGACATTGCTTCGACGAGCTTATGGTTCTCAGGTTGTTTTGAATCAAGGGTAATTTTACAGCCGTCCGCTGACTTGACAGGATAGACAGTTATAGGGTCCATTATATTGGCGTATGGATGCCACAAATGCTCTCTGTCAAACTTAAGGAGTTCCTCCACGTCTGACTCATATTTTAGACTGTCCATAGTTCGATCGATTTGATTTGATATCGATTGATAGTTGAGATTGAATCAACTGTCTCGCTGAGCACACTGCTTATATACTTTCACTTTTCGAATTTTGCAACAAAATCGAGCCATGGATCTTTTTGGCTGGCTCACAAAATTGTTGATTAATTTTGATTGAATCATCAGATGCTTGAGTCTTGGAGTCATTGTCGCATCTAGTCGCCCATTAATTCATGATTGATTATAAAAGCTAATCATTTTCTTTGAATTTCCTAGCTTAATGAGTCTTAACGTAATGACTCAAGCTATAAATGTCGAGACTTCCAGAGCCAACAGTATATTTCAATTGTTGAATACGGGAATGTGCGGTAAAAAAAGGGAGCCAAATATAGGTATAATAACTGAATTCAAGAGGTTTTAGCTCCAGATGACTCTTCTCATGAAGTGTGAGTGCTCAAACGACTTATTACTAGAAGGAAATTGAAGCCGAAACATAGGGTATTGATGAACATACCGTCCAAAATGACATTAGTTTGCAACCTTGGATACTGCGGCGGTTAATTTCCCATAACAGACTTCTTTCAGCCGGAGGAAGATATTCAAAATGCAACCTACATTTACTTCAATTATTCCAAACATGATTGAATTTACTACGGAAAATAGGCACGTTTACACCACATAAACCTGGTGAATTATGACGGAAAGATATTGGTTTTTAGCGAATCCTAAATGAATTCAGGGCAACAATCAACGTATCAACAGTGTACAGTGGGATATTGCTCTTCCATATTAATTACCACTAACGCTTAAATTATCTTTTCGGCCATGTTTCCCAGAATGGAGCGTCTACTGTGTGACCCATGGGATTGAGCCGGAAGCACCGGGCCACAGGTGCAGTTGAAACTGTCGAAGATACACGATTTGACAGAACAAGTACATATGCTGTGGTTTGCTCGGAAATTTTCCAGCCACACACAAAAATTTGGAAGACAACCAGACAAATGCCTCGTTGGTCCAGATATTCCAAAACACCAACTCCTTTTTGCAGTTAGAAGCTCAGTTAGGACATCAGTCGACCCCCACCCCCATCGCAGGTTTACGAACGCCCCGTAATCTTCAACTATCTCCTTTTTGGCGAATGTTGATCTCCGTTTGTCAATTTCCCACACCCTTTGCAGCGTTTTCCGAGTTACACCTATTATGCTAAATCTCGGCTGGAGAAAAACTCTGGTCGAGCTGAAAATGCTAATAACAACAAAAGAAACCCAGTCTCAGAGAACTTGGGAGTCAGTAACTTAGACTTAACGACAGGTGATGAATAGTTCACTTGGGGCATATAGAAAGGAACTGAGTTCCATAAGGAGTATATCACTAGGTGGCATGATGAGACGAATTTTTACCCCGTGCTGCGGGGTTAACTAAAATCTTTGTGGGGGAGGAGCGCGGGGGTGGAGCGAAAAACGTTGTTCCTATACGAGGCATAAAAGTAAAACATAAAAATATCTATAAAAACAATGAATCAAACTTTCTTCATTCTACCCAGCTATTTATTCTCTTTCTTATATCGCGAATTGGGAAAAAAAGAGACCAAAAGATAAACCAAAGAATAATGAAGCAAGGTGAAAACACATTTAAGTTGAACGAGGATGATATTGATGTCCAAAATGGATTCATCAAGATAGGTGATGCTAGAAAATTTCAAGCGACCGTAGCCAAACTCGGTGCCACATTGGTTGACCTGAAGGTAAATGGTGAGTCAGTAGTTCTAGGGTATCCGAAAGTTCAAGATTATCTGTCGGATGAGGGTAACTATATAGGTGCTATTGTTGGCCGTTATGCAAACCGAATTTACAAGGGTGTCTACAACTTGGAAGATGGGCCACACAAGTTGACTGTCAACAACTGCGGTAACGCAAATCATAGCAGTGTCAATTGTTTCCACCATCAGACTTTCGCGGGGCCTATCATCGAAAATCCTTCCAGGGATGTCTTCACTGCTGAATTCTCATTATTGGATGATCATACAAAGCCTAACGAATTTCCAGGGGATGCAGAAGTTACTATCAAGTATATTTTGAACGTTGCTGAAAAGACGTTGGACATGGAATACCAAGCGCGGTTAGTTAACGGAGAGGCTACTCCTTTCAATATGACCAACCATACATACTTCAATCTAAACAAATCTAGGAACGAGAACTCGATTAGTGGCACAGAGGTTAGGATTTGCTCGAATGAGTCCCTAGAAGTTAGCGAAGGAGCATTAATTCCCACGGGGAAGATCATAAAAAGAGATATTGCTACTTTAGATTCTGTCAAGCCTACCATTTTGGGCAATAGTGCTCCAAAATATGATTACTGTTTCATTGTTGATAAAAATAAGGACTTGAAGTCGACCGACTCTGTTAGCGCTAACATGTTAGTGCCTGTTGTAAAGGCATATCACCCAGAATCAAAGATCACATTAGAAGTATCGACAACAGAACCAACTGTTCTCTTTTATACCGGTGATAATTTATACGGCGAGTTCCAACCAAGAGCTGGGTTCGCCGTTGAACAAGGGAGATACGTTAATGCTATCAATCATGAAGAATGGAGAGATTGCGTTCTTTTGAAGCGTGGTAAGATATACACTTCTAAGACTCAATACCGCTTCAAGATTGAGATATGATGTTGAAAATTTTCGTTCACAATATCTCCCATTTTCATAGAGCTAGGAATTATAATAGAGATAAATAGTCCAAATTAAACACACTTTCGTCTCCATCAGGCATTGGCAGCAATATTTTTATGATTGATAATATGCACTGTAGTTACAAATAAGGCCTGTCCACTTCATTACACATTCTTATGAAACTTCAGAACCACCATATCGTTATTCAGAGATTGACCTTTCGCGAGGAAGAGAGCCACCGAGGAGGAGACTACACGTTGCTGCTATATCCTAAAAAATTCAAAAGAACACTTCTTCATATATTGCATAAGCTTCACCAACGAAATTGCACAGAGATAGGTGGATTTACTTGCTCTTAGATCGGGTTGTCATAACCTGTAGCATCTGGAAGAGCTTTGTACATAGTTTTATTCAATATATACTTGAAGGACTCACTCGTAAACAGGGTATAGAATTTCAGCATAGTTGCCCTTCTGCGCCTCACTCGCTTCTTTAAGCGCTGGGTTTAATTTAAAGGCAGGGCTTCTGTAATCTATATGACCACAAAAAGGTAAACTTGTGTGTAAACCTAGGATTTTGAGGTTCTCGAAGGAGAGTTTTCTGAAGTAAGAGGGCTCAACATCAACATGATAATTTTCTTCTTGTCTCTGGTAGCTTTTGTTCATAAAAAAGAAGGCGCCAATTCTGTCTTGGCCACTGTGATTCGAACTTGCTGCATGATATGTACTGCCAAGCATGAAAACGCCGTCTCCTTCTTCCAAGTCAAGATAAATCTCTTGACTCTGGTCAAAATGACCGGGTCCATCTAGAGGACCCCACAAATGGGAACCAACAATGGCCCTCGTCGCACCGTTAGTCCTATTCATTGGAGTAAGAGCGATAGCAAGCCCAACAAGGGCGTCATCGCCGTAATGATATTTCTCCCTAGAAGGGTGTACATTATGTAGGGACATGTCTTCCCGATGGTACATTTGGTCACAGGCGCCGGCACCGACTTTGTAGATGATGCCTGAATACAACTGTACATCTGATTCTGCCCGTCTCAAATTTCCGTTGCCAATCCAGAAAGCATTTGATTCGGATAGAAAATGATGAGACACCTTATAAAAGGTTTCGCTGCATGCGATCTTTTGCAGACATGTAGGTGATTTCAATACTGCTCTGGTCACAACGGTAGTCTCTTTAGGAAAGGGCGAACCATTCCAGTGTTCCTCACGAAAGTAGTGTGGGTTTAACTCTTTTTTCATCTTATCGCATTCTTTAGGGTCCAGATAGTTTTTAACAATGCAAACCCCGAAGGTTTCAAGCTTTTCGGTTACCGCTTCAACATTGTTCGAGTCCTTTACAGTGAGATCATTGAAGGCTGGTTTAGAGCCACTATGAACCACTTTTTTGGGGATTCTGGCATATTTTTTTCCGTCTTTTTCAAATGTGTTGAACAAGTTTAAGTTTTTGGTAGACATGGTGTAGTGTAGCGATGTAGCGATGTAGCGATGTAGCAATGTAGCGATTCTACTGTGCTTTCAACTGTCAAGCTTAATCAGATTTTAGGCCACTTTATATATACAATTTCAAGCCTTCAACTTGCTCTCAGAAGATGCGGGCCTAGTTTCTGATTGTTGAGGATGACTCCGAGTCATCCTCGGTGGTCGTTACCATGATTACGACCAAAAACAGTAATGAGCCATTTGAATGCCTGAATTTTAATCAGAAATTCTTTGGCCAAATAGCTACAAGCTTTTGCTAACATGAGCTATTCTTTCAATCGAGTGTATCATCTAACGTTGATGCTGAATAATTGTTGAAAATTCCATGAGTATTTGAAACATTATTACACTGTGCGTGACCCAGATTGTTTGTAAACATGGACAGAGGCGTGACTCTACACAGTTTCCTCGTAGATCGGATGTTTAGTAAGTTTAGTTACTGCTGCTTGGAGCAAGGGGAACATTATCTTTGCACAAAGACCAACTGAAGAAATTCGCGTTGCATGTTTCAAGGCTCTGAGAACCATCAGAAAAGATTTTGAGGATGAAAAGAGCAATACTCTCAAAATGCTGATACATTCAGGAGATACTTCAAAATATTTCGGTTATAATCAGTCGACCTTTGATTAGCTTTTTATCTGGTCCACCTTCACCTTCTTCTCAATTCTCTCCGTTATTCTTATTTATCATAATAATCAGCGAAAAACAATCACAACCGTTTTTTGATCCCTATTTATTCATCAATTTAACTCTTGACTTAGAATTTTAGTGCGAACATTTTTGAAATTGATGCGCTACTTGTTACTAATTGCAAAGGTGTCAATATGGAATTATAGCCCAATATCATAGTTGACATATGAACTTATCAGCACAACTCAGCTGTTGAACCAAAATTATATGGTTGAGTGCCATTGTGAATATGCTTATACAACATGACACAATTGTCTACTTGCCTCCTTTACAAAAGCTTTCAACGAATAAAATAAGGCGCTGGGCATAAGCTATCACAACGACTTGCAAAAACAAAAGGCCTAACTTAACTATTCTTTTTTTCGATAGCCGTCTGTTCAAACCAATCCTAGTATGTTAATCACAAATTAGGTTTATGCTCTAATGGAAAGTCATAAAATTTGACGTGGTTTGAATTGACGAAACTGTTCATCAAGAAAACCTCACATAATGCTTTCTATTATCTATATATTACAACTGTCTAACTTCCCGATTTGCGTTTGACGAACGGAAATGGTGTATTGCAACTGAATTCGTTATATGGAACTTGATTAGGTCGATAATACGATGCTACTCTTGTAAATGAGAAAGAAATCCTTGAGAACTGTGTCTCAGTTAGAGCGATCAGCTGACATAACTTTGGATTGTTCCAGTTCTACAACTTAACAAATTGTATAGTACTTTCAAACGTCGTCTCAGATCGCCCTTGCGACTCACTAACTCTTAAGTGCCTTATTTTCGGGATGCAGCATTAATCAAGTTCACTCATTTATCAAGATACTTAAAGCTTATTTTGCCAGAAACAAGACATCTATTTAATCCATGAAACTCTTCTGACCACCACCGCCAGGGAATACACCACACCATTCTTCTACCATGTCAAATTTACAGAGGGCATCTTGGACAAGTGGAAGAATTGTTACTGCGACATTTCCTTCCTTTCAATACTCATAATGAGAGAGCAAAGGAATCCGACATAGCTGGAGATACTATAATATTGAATTATTGTCGGCTATATGCGCTTTTCAAATTGTTAAACCGTGCAAAAGCCGTGGAATTAATGAAGCCCATTGTAAGTCAATCTTCGAGAAAAAAAAAAAAAACTGCCTTATTTAGAACTCTTCGTAAACCTCACTTTAAAAAAGTAACTCATTTGGGTAGTTGCCTTCTAAAATGGAATGAAAGAATAACGCGGGCTAGCCCATGTCCATAGAAGGAGATATAGTTGCCAAGACTTTGACGCTGGCTTCGTTCCTGTTCGTGCCATGCCGCATCACTATTGCTTTAATGGTGCGATCATGGAAGTTTTTCTACTTTGTACATTCGCCATGACAGATAAATTGCGAATACCTATAGGGCAGAAGATACTATAAATAATCGGCGATAGATATTGGGTACTAAAAACGGTAAAGTCAGGCAATGGACTGTGGAAATTCAAAGTGTACATTGAATGCACATTTTTGACGCTTCTGTACATTCACTCACAGCTTTTGGAGACATACTCGCACATCATAGTTGAGATACTTTCAAATTTTCCGCAACTTTATTGCAAGTAAGTAGTTCATTTTTCTTTTACTCAGGATTTGTTCGTACTAGGAGCCTATTAGGTTTCAGTCGGAGGTCAGGATTTCTGAAGAGACGTAGCTTATTAATTCATCAAAAAATTTTCTCAACCACAAATTGTTCCAATCTATCCATCTAGCCCAGTGTCACGGCGTAATTCTAGGGCACTTGTGCGGCCTTGCTGTGACCTCCAGGCAACTCAGAGTGCTTGAACGCTTGCAAACATTGTGAAGTATTTTGTTTGGAGGGTTAGTGACTCTTCCTTCTGGTGCCACATTTACGTTGATGTAGAGCAAATGTTCAGTTTTTCGGCTGGATACTTCCGCGTGGGGTTCAGGCTCTGTATATGTTCCATGCTACGCCAAATCGACCGCGTAGATTAATTCACATCTTTCAGAAGATATGACCGCGGCTTATTTAACGTACTCAGAGAAACCTATTACTGTCCACACTTGACTGTTATTGTAACAGCGAATAGCATAGGGAAGAGCAACCTATTACCAGCCCCTGAGAAGCTGTACGAGAATATGACTTTAGCCAGTCCATTGATGGGTTTATTTTGGGGGGGTTGTCTACTTATGCGCAATATTAAAAGCACATTCCTCACTGACATCAATTAACGTAGTTTTTCACTCTTAGGTTTGCAGTTGGAGACAGCTCAATGCATTTCAGCATAACCTTACAGAATTTTAAGCTTCAAGGTAGCGGTCCTGTTGCTCTTTTGAAGCTCTCTGCGTTATTGTGGTGCCGGAGGGGTATTCAACAACGGCCCTTCCTCTCAAATGGCAAGCAGATAATCTATCCTTAGAGATGATGCAAATAAGGTGAATATGTAGTTGTTGATCACGCGCTAAACCCTTAGGCAGCTTCGAGAAATGAAGTTTACAATATCTTTTATGAGCTCTATGTCATTTTATCAGCCGCATATCTGCTGTCACCATGCGCAAAATGGCTGCGATCTGACGTAAAAAGAGCATTAAGCTTCGGAAGTATGAGAGATGCGACCCGAATTAGCGCACATAATATCTACAAAGGTTCGATGCGGGTTCCTATTAGCTAAATAATTGTGATATCTGGGTACATTTTGTTTAAAAGAACGAGAAGACCACATATACTCATTGGATGTTTGGTACGTTGTGTGCCAAGGGGTGGATCTCTAAACTATCAAGTTTTTCGATTATTACCAGTACAAAACAACACTCAAGCATCCTCAATAGACCCAAATTTTTTTTAGGTTCTGCTTACGAACTCAATTATTGGTTACAAATTGGCTACAAATTGGCATTTCGAGAGTGTCCATAAAATGTCATGCTGTACATCTTTTCCAGCACAAAACACCTAGAAACGTGATGGCTCTCAGTCGGTGTCGTACCCAATACCATATCAAGCTAAATACTAAGTTAATTCAAATGATAAATTCCATTGATCACCCTTTCCGGGACACAACAACTGGCAACGGCAGTCAATAAACGTACCGATTGCGATGCTTGGCATGTTTTTTAGGCAAACGCATCTCCGCACTTTTCCGAGGATGCGGAATGGGAAATCATATTTTTAGTTGTGTGAGTATCGTATATCTGAAAAATGCAGCTCTTCAGTATTATAAGCAGAGATCGCATAATGCTTTTTTACTCTTCAGGTTGTGTTTCCTTGATGAAGTGGTGAGTCACCACCCATGGATGAAAATTTAAGATTAAAGATTATCCCATTCAAGATTTGATGACGTAAAAAACAATGAGATGGGAAAATGCTTGTGAACGGCATATCGATTTTTTTCTACTGTAGCTCTAGTCTGTACTGCTTGTTCTTAGGTGACGAAAACTGATCTCATTTGCGCCGAAAAACTCCCTTTCGAGGAGTAAATCCTTCTCCTCTTTTTCGGTGGTATTTGGGGTGCATCCTATTTCCGTGAAGAGTTACTGGCGTGACTTCTACAGAAAGGCATCGAATCATGCCGGTATTACTAATTTGGAATGTCCTAATGCAAAGAAAAGATTTAGGAATCATTGCATAGCTAAATATTCTATGCGCTTCGGATATCCCGACAGACAAGATCTTTCTTTTCGAAGCACATCTTAAAAAGCTTCTTCTGCTGCATCTCCTGTTTGGGATCTCCTGTTTGGGATATCCGAAGACTGCTTACTTTCCATACCTTGAATACCTTCCCCCTCGATTTGACAATATACTTTGCAGGCAAATATAATACTATTACATCATGTTGAAGCATTCTATTTTTGCAACATCTTCTATGAATCCAGAGAAAGCTTTCACTAATAGTTTTAGACACAAAATGTCCAATTATATTGTAATATTTTACTATAATATGCATTGCATTTTCTAGTATAAGTGGTGGTCAAATTATATTTCTCTTTAAAATGCATCGATAGAGGTCATAAATCGCTACAGTATTCAGGATTCAGTTTGTGCAATTACGTGAAATTCCATTAGCAGTATGCAACTATCAGCCAGCGTACTTCTGAGCTTTTTTTCTGTATTAGGATATGTTCTTGCTACCACTCCGGCATGTCTACCGCAAGGGCAGAGGTCACCGGGATTCACTGTTAGATTTTACTCTTATAGCTTAAGTGATCTGACTGATTATCAGTCCGTGACATATATGAGTTACGGTTACCAGTCGAAGACATACTTGGGCTCCGTAAGCGGTATTGAAGATTTAGATTTCAACTATAATCCATGTGTTGTGCACGGATATTCCGCCAATTGTCTGAGTACTGCTTACTGGGACTCTTCAATATATGGATTCTATACGACTCCTTCAAATTTCACCGCCGAAATTACGGGCTACTTTTTAGCTCCCGCAAATGGTACTTACATGATTGGCCTCAACAATGTTGATGATTCAGCGATTCTGCAGTTTGGGAATGGAGTTGCATTTGACTGTTGTAGCCAAACTGGAGCCCCTCCTGAAACTACAGAAATATCTATTGATGCTATAAGGCCAACGACTGACACAGCAGAGGAGAATGCCCAGTCGTCCTTTACTACTACTTTGAATGCAAATTACTATTACCCGCTTCGAATTGTATATACAAATCTACAGGGAAGAGCCATATTGTCATTCAACATCACTCTTCCAAATGGCAATGTTTTGAGTAATTTCACAAACTACGTCTACTCATTTCCAAATAACATAACACAACCTAGTTGCGTCGTCACTCCTCCTGTAGTACCAATCACCACTACAACGTACATCCCATGGTCTGAGAGTCAAACAACAACGTTCTCCACTTTGAGCACCCATACGGTAGGTACTGATGGTACGACAACACCGGAAGTTGTGTACGAGGTAAAGACACCCACCGTCCAAAGTTTGACCTCTTCGAAGTACACTAGCTGGACTGGCTCAGTTACTACGACGTTTTCGACAGGAACAGTCACTTCCACAGGATCTAACGGGTTGCCCACGGCAGTAGTTATCTACTATGTCGAGACACCACAGGCCAAAAGCACCTCGTACACAGGCTGGACTGGTTCGGTTACCTCGACCTACTCCACTGGAACTGTCACTTTGACTGGCTCAAGCGGATCGACGACTCCAGTAGTTGTTTACTACGTCGAGACTCCCGAATCCCTAAGCACATCGTACACCGGCTGGACTGGTTCGGTTACCTCGACCTACTCCACTGGAACTGTCACTTTGACTGGCTCAAGCGGATCGACGACTCCAGTAGTTGTTTACTACGTCGAGACTCCCGAATCCCTAAGCACATCGTACACCGGCTGGACTGGTTCGGTTACCTCGACCTACTCCACTGGAACTGTCACTTTGACTGGCTCAAGCGGATCGACGACTCCAGTAGTTGTTTACTACGTTGAGACGCCAGAATCTCTAAGCACCTCTTATACCGGCTGGACTGGTTCGGTCACGTCGACCTACTCCACCGGAACTGTCACCGCCACCGATTCCGACGGATCTTCCTCACCAGTTGTTGTTTACTACGTTGAGACTCCAGAGTCCCTAAGCACTTCGTACACGGGCTGGACTGGGTCGGTTACCTCCACCTACTCCACTGGAACTGTCACTTTGACTGGCTCAAGTGGATCGACGACTCCGGTGGTTGTTTACTACGTCGAGACGCCAGAATCTCTAAGCACCTCTTACACAGGATGGACTGGGTCGGTCACGTCGACCTACTCCACTGGAACTGTCACTTTGACTGGCTCAAGCGGATCGACGACTCCAGTAGTTGTTTACTACGTCGAGACGCCAGAATCTCTAAGCACTTCATACACAGGATGGACTGGTTCGGTCACGTCGACCTACTCCACTGGAACTGTCACCGCCACCGGTTCCGACGGATCTTCCTCACCGGTTGTTGTTTACTACGTTGAGACGCCAGAATCTCTAAGCACCTCTTATACCGGCTGGACTGGTTCGGTCATGTCGACCTACTCCACTGGAACTGTCACCGCCACCGGTTCCGACGGATCTTCCTCACCAGTTGTTGTTTACTACGTTGAGACTCCAGAGTCCCTAAGCACTTCGTACACGGGCTGGACTGGGTCGGTTACCTCCACCTACTCCACTGGAACTGTCACCGCCACTGGTTCCGACGGGTCTTCCTCACCAGTTGTTGTTTACTACGTCGAGACGCCAGAATCTCTAAGCACCTCTTACACCGGCTGGACTGGTTCGGTCACGTCGACCTACTCCACTGGAACTGTCACTTTGACTGGCTCAAGTGGATCGACGACTCCGGTGGTTGTTTACTACGTCGAGACGCCAGAATCTCTAAGCACTTCATACACAGGATGGACTGGTTCGGTCACGTCGACCTACTCCACTGGAACTGTCACCGCCACTGGTTCCGACGGGTCTTCCTCACCAGTTGTTGTTTACTACGTCGAGACGCCAGAATCTCTAAGCACCTCTTACACCGGCTGGACTGGTTCGGTCACGTCGACCTACTCCACTGGAACTGTCACTTTGACTGGCTCAAGTGGATCGACGACTCCGGTGGTTGTTTACTACGTCGAGACGCCAGAATCTCTAAGCACCTCTTACACAGGATGGACTGGGTCGGTTACCTCCACTTACTCCACCGGAACTGTCACCGCCACTGGTTCCGACGGGTCTTCCTCACCAGTCGTTGTTTACTACGTCGAGACGCCAGAATCTCTAAGCACTTCATACACAGGATGGACTGGTTCGGTCACCTCCACTTATTCCACCGGAACTGTCACCGCCACTGGTTCCGACGGGTCTTCCTCACCAGTCGTTGTTTACTACGTTGAGACGCCAGAATCTCTAAGCACCTCTTATACCGGCTGGACTGGTTCGGTCACGTCGACCTACTCCACCGGAACTGTCACCGCCACCGATTCCGACGGATCTTCCTCACCAGTTGTTGTTTACTACGTTGAGACTCCAGAGTCCCTAAGCACTTCGTACACGGGCTGGACTGGGTCGGTTACCTCCACCTACTCCACTGG
>JAJMCL010000021.1:0-67079 GCA_030572985.1 Zygotorulaspora danielsina
ATAATTTGTTAGGGCTCATCTCACATAACTTTCTTGGTTACTCAGTATATCATTTGTAGATGTCACGTTGTAAATACTGTCATTATATCTTACTGATTCTCAGTTCTAACATACCACCCATGATTCAATAGTACTATTTCATCCATGAATGAGTCAGTTTGTTAAATATGGGAATTGGTGTTGGTTTGGTCAATATGTCTGCGTAGTTCTCTTTTGTCTCAATATACTTGCACTCTAGACCATGTCTTTGTACCTCATCTCTTAGTCGGAATGCTCTCGTTCCGAAGAATCTGTTTCTGAATGCTTTCGAGTCCTCACTTTCGTCTTTCACAAAGGATATCAATGGTTGGGAGTCAGTCAGGATTTTGAGAGCTGTCGATGCCTGGTCAAGTTGTTTTACCAGATGGTTTAAACCATGTAGCATGGGAATCGATTCGCTGACTGCATATATTTCAGCTTCAGTAGAAGAGATGACTCTCAGTTTCTCACTTGATGATCTACCACCTATGACCTTATTGTTTAAACAATAGTAATGTCCTAGTTGTGATCTATAGCCTTCTTCATTTGCGAATGATGCATCACATATGGCAGTTATCTTATTTGTTTTACTGTGCTTCTTTGCATGCCAAACTAGTTTCTTATCTCTGGTATGCCACACAAAATTTACTTATTGTTTGGTTCATTCCAGTTTCGTAATCGTTAGTTCTTGTATGTCCTGTAGTTGGTACCGGGGCTATTAGACTTATGGTACATATAGCATGAGGCATTACTAGTAGTATTGGTCCATCCGATGGTAGTATAGCCCATATTTTCGCGTTTATTTATTCCGTCCAACGTATGCACATCTATGTCATCATGCTCGTTCCAGAAGTCTGATACCAGACTATTATTGAAAGTATTACTAATGTCATCGTCATGACCGTCGTAGTTAATTTTGAAATATTACTGAGTTGCCTCTTGGCATTATGCGGGCCGCCATCTACCGTATCGCCATTTGTTGCCAAGCAAAACGACCGCCCCAAGGCTCCCACTATCGTCGTCTTTAGGCACGACTTAACTGCCGCAACCGAATCACCAACACAGTCTCCCCCTGGTGGGTCTTGATGATTAGCCTTGCAAGTTTGACAAGCTTGTCTGACGGCCATAGCTGAATCTATAATGCCATCATCGTCACCTACTAATGCTAGCCACCATGCCACTCTCGTCACTACTGCTGCATCGTTTTGGTTGAAATACCTAGCTAACCAATCCGCTCCTAAACTAACACACGAGAGGTACGGGAAGTTAGCATGGCTGACTGGGGTGAAAAAGACCAGCACGGATAATGCAGCAAGTACATGCTTCAATGTTATAATCATCGGGTACTCGCGGTGTTAACTATTTTTTCTTTATCTGATCCATCAGTGTCAGAAGCCTTGCGAGACGCGTTCGATGAATCATCCGCTTCTTTATTATCGAAGAAGGGAACATTAGCGGCGCTACCATATTGGAATAGGTTTTTATTGACGGCTTCGTTGATACTCGGGTTAGTAGACATTGGTAATTAGCTGGTGGAGTATATAGGTCTATAAATCTTTAGATTAATCCTTGCTTTTCTACAATATAAAACATACAAAAGATGTGAATTGAACAGAACAAATACCAGGTGAAGGTGCTGGTATTTTATACGTCACAAATTGTACCTATTGAATCGTCCAACACTGTCATCAGTGCAAATTTTTCACTGATGATCATGCCATTTGTTCACTCATGATCATGCCATTTATTCGATCCCATAGAATCAATTGCACGGATTATATTGGTGGCTGATGACCGTAGAATGTATCGTAGTGATGGTCCTGATCGTTATCGTCTCGCAGTAAATATCATTCGATTCTCTACCACATCGAATGATAATTTGTTAGGCTCACCTCACGTAACTTTCTTGGATACTCAGCATGTCATTTGTAAATGCCACATTGTAAATACCCTCATTTCATCTTACCTATCCTCAGTTCTAACACAACAATATAACATTTGTGGATAACATGCTGGAATACACGACCTAAATAATATGTGATGACGCATGTGGGTTTCTACATTCAGTTTCAAAAAACATTCATTGATAGGTCTCTTGGCCCAGTTGGTTAAGGCACCGTGCTAATAACGCGGGGATCAGCGGTTCGATCCCGCTAGAGACCATATTTTTTGTTAGCATTAATACAAAACACTATCCGTTGGAGATTCTTCGAATGGGAAGAAGTATGTGGCACAAGCAGTTTAAAAACGTGATAATTTTGCGTTCATCAAGTTAATTTAATAACTGAGATAAATAAATAAATAATATAAATAAGTTTATGTGTTTTAATAACATTGAGGGATGATTAATTACAGACGTTCAAAAAGAAACAAAATTGTATGGTTAAAAAAGGAGAGTAGTTGTTCGCTAATTTAATTAAGCTTTGTCGCTTTTGATTTTGTTCAAAGCAGAACCAGCCTTAAACCATTCAATTTGTTCTTTGTTAAAAGTGTGTGTCAATTCGCTATCCCATGGTTTACCATTCTTTGGATGAACTCTCATTATTATATCTTTACCAGGAGCAAATTCAGTTAATCCAAGAATATCAATCTTATCATCAGGGTTAATCTTGTCATAGTCGGCAGGGTTTTTGAAGTTCAATGGCAACAGACCTTGTTTCTTTAAGTTAGTTTCATGGATACGAGCAAATGATTTTGTGATGATTGCAAAACCACCTAAGAATCTTGGTTCCAAAGCGGCATGTTCACGAGAGGAACCTTCACCGAAATTTTCACCACCAATAACAACCCATCTGATACCCTGGTCTCTGTAATCTCTAGCAGTATCTGGGACACCCTTGTGTTCACCGGTATACACATTTCTGACGCAGTTAGCCTTTTTGTTTTCAGCATTGATAGCACCAATCATATAGTTGTTAGAAATGTTTTCCAAATGACCTCTGTATTTTAACCATGGACCAGCCATAGAAATATGATCAGTGGTGGTCTTACCGAAGGATTTAATTAAAATAGGCATGTTGAGGGCATCTTTGCCATCCCAGGCCTTGAATGGCGTCAAAAGTTGTAAACGATCAGATGTAGGAGAGACTTTAACTTCAACATTGCTACGATCCTTTGGTGGAGCTTGATAGGTGTTCTCACCTGGATCATAACCATTCTTTGGCAAACCAACACCGGTTGGTGGTTTCAACAAAAATTCATTACCATCTTTGTCCTTTAATTTATCAGTTAGAGGGTTAAATCTCAAATCACCAGCGATGGCAAAAGCAGTCGTCAATTCAGGAGAGGCAACAAATGAGTGAGTTTCTGGATTACCATCATTTCTTGAAGTGAAGTTTCTGTTGAAAGAAGAAACAATGGTGTTCTTGTCACCTTTCTTGATATCTTTACGATCCCATTGACCAATACAAGGACCACAGGCATTTGCTAAAACTACACCACCGAATTCTTTGAAAGTCTCTAATTGACCATCACGAGCAATGGTAGCTCTGATTTGTTCAGAACCAGGGGTAACTGTGAAAATTGACTTGGATTTTAAACCGTGAGAAGCTGCATCCTTAACAATAGAGGCAGCACGAGACATATCTTCGTAAGAAGAGTTTGTACATGAACCAATTAAACCAACCTTAACTTCGAGTGGCCAGTTATTTTTGACTGCAACATCCTTCATTTTTGAGATTGGTGTAGCTAAATCTGGAGTGAATGGACCATTGACATAAGGCTCCAAATCATTCAAGTTAATTTCGACAACTTCGTCATATTCAGCATTTTCATCGGCTGATAATAAATCGTTTTTATATAATTGAGCAAATTCAGCAATCTTTTCACGTCTAGTAGCATCCAAATATTCAACCATTGACTTGTTGAAAGGGAAGACTGAGGTAGTAGCACCAATTTCGGCACCCATATTACAAATAGTACCCATACCAGTAGCTGAGAAGGTCTCGACACCATCACCAAAATACTCGACAATTTTACCAGTACCACCTTTGACGGTTGTAATACCTGCTAGTTTCAAAATGATATCCTTAGGAGAAGTCCAACCATTCATCCTTCCGGTTAACTTAACACCAAGAATCTTTGGAGCCTTTAGTTCCCATGCTAAATCGGACATAACATCAACTGCGTCTGCACCACCGACACCAATAGCTAATTGACCCAAACCACCAGCGTTAGGTGTGTGAGAATCAGTACCAATGATTAAGGCACCTGGGAAGGCATAATTCTCTAGAACAATTTGATGAATAATACCGGAACCTGGCTTCCAGAAACCCATATTGTATTTTGCTGTAGAGGAAGATAAGAAATCGTAAACTTCCTTGTTTAGGTCAATGGCTCTTTTCAAGTCCTTAGCCCCACCTAATTGCGCCTGAATTAAATGATCACAATGCACAGTAAGAGGCTTTGCAACCTGAGGTAAACCTGCCGACATAAATTGCAGAATGGCCATTTGAGCAGTAGCATCCTGACAAGCAACACGATCCGGCCTTAGTTTCAAATACGATACACCTCTCTCGATTTCCTGCTCGTGAGGCTTATCCAAATGACCGTACAAAATCTTTTCAGCGTACGTCAATGGTCTGTTCAATCTTTTTCTGACAATATCCACATATTCCAGATTTTCTTTGTAATTGATGAAAGAGTGGTCCTCTAGCAAATTTTGGTGGACCTTTGAGTCTCTGGTCAGATTGGCAACAGTTGCCAATCCACGGTTGGATCTCTTTAAAAGTGTACTACGTGCCGACAACATCACTTCCCGACGTCTATTCTAAATAAGGACTGTTAAGCTTGAATGGAACACCTCGAGCTGTTTCTTTAGAACTCGACAACCTCTGTATGGCTATTATTGTAATACCAAAGACGATTGAAACTTCTCAGTTATATCAACCTTATCAAACAACGTATTCAATAGACGAATAGCACCTTAACAATCTACCAACAAATAAATATGTAATCAATACAAAAGAGTAATAAAACAGGTTATCAAAACATATATTTCGAATTATTATATGCAGGAATATATAAGATATATATATGATCCTTTTTCATGTACGAAATTGATTGAAGGAAAATTGTCTATTTTACCCGACGACATTGAGTACAGCTAATTACAGGTTATATTCTTTCTTATTTTCCCCCAAATTTCTGCAATTCTGCTTCGTGCCCCCCTTAAAGCTTTGTAGGGAAAATAACCACCTGGGAATCACAGTCTGTGCCCATTATCGCCTCCGATTCGTTTTTGTCGGTAAGAAATCACCGCGGTGTTGTCGTTTGATTGGATCTTTTGACGCAATATGGTAAATACAGCACGAATTTTTCTTTACGTGTGACCAAAACATTTTTTATGAGTTCTCCACTGGGGCTGCCCCCTTTTCTGGGAGGCACAATGAAAAACTCGGATCCGAGGCTCGGTCACGCGTTAGCGGCGTGCGCATCGGTCCGTGTTTCGGATATGATCAGGTGAGTACTTAGAGGGGACGGCTCCGGGATCGCATATAGCAATGTCAGGGCCTTGAATCAAGGATGGTAGATGAGCCTGCCGCACAGGCTGCTCGGAGAATTAAAAACCTTTTACTTGGGTGCAACTTGTTGGAAAGAGGTTAGGTTAGGTGGTGAGACCACAATCAGTAAGGTATACCGTTCGTGAGTCTCTGAAACTCGTCGTAACCCTTTGTAAACAAACTCTCGTAACTTTTCTTTATCAGGCCTTTCATGAATAGTGCTGCCTCGTGATCTGTCTTGTTCTGCTGAAATCTATTATGCAGGTGCTTTATCGTTTTGACGCCTTTGAAGCATGGTAAACCACTGTCCAACATGGGCTTGACACACTCGATGATGGCATCCATGTGAGGCCTGGCTGACAGATATGCCTGAATGCACAACTCTTCAAAATCGCGATACGCTTGGGTGTCTTGAGAGCCACCCATTATTTTCACCATTTCCTTGGTTAACTTGAATGGCACCGCCTCGAATTTAATACCACCGGGGACGATGTCAAAAATGAAACCAAAATCGATATGGAGACAGTGGCCTTGCTCATCGTACATTATATTACCGTTGTGCCTATCTTTGAACTGCAAGAGGTAAGAGATGACACTGTAGCCGGCTAATGATTTAACAAAGTTGTTTCTAGCATGTTGAAAGTCTATGCTATTCTCATCGCCAAATTTTGTTATGAAATACTCGTACAATCCGTTGACCGCCTCACGTCCCAACATGTCACGAGAAATGGAGTTTGGTAGTACATCAATGACACCGCATCCCGGTGCTGTAGCTGTGACCCTGTTTGGAAACACGTATACGTTGAGACCTATGTTCGACCAGATCGTTCTAAACACTGAAATCAGTTGTAGAGCCAGAACATCTTGCCTACAATCGTCCCCGACCTTGAAGATAGCAGCCTGCCATTTTTCAATCTCAATCTTGGACCCAGTTTCGGGATCAGTAACGGTTTTTCTGATTTTGAAATTTGCCATGAATGGTGCCTTTGCATGAGATTGCAATGGTTTTCCGCTTTTGCGATCAATATCAATGACAACACCGTCCGGGTTTGATGGTAAATAAACGTTTGATTTAACTTCAATTTTTCTCATTTCTTCATCGATCTTTTGTTTCTTTTCAGCTTTGCTTTTCTTAATGTAAGGTTTCAGTTTTCCTGATATACTGGTAACTTCATTAAAGAATCCAAATTCCTTCTCGTAAAATTCAAACCTTGGCCCACTGAACGTTGCAATCATTTTGTTCCTCACATGGTCCAATTTAGGCTTAATTTCATCCTCAACAGTCCCTTCGTCATCTTTATAACTATTGGCTAACATATTCCAAATAATTTGGTGAGCAAATAACTCTTTCGTTTTTGCTGTATCTAAAATCAATCTTTCAACGTAACCGCTACGATCATATCTTAAACACTGGGTGATTTGAGGAACATAAAAAAATGTTACATTGACGTCATGCGATTCTAAAGAAAAGATGCTGTACTGTAATATGAAAGTGTTAGCATTCCAAGGTTGCAGGAATAAATTGATTGACTTCAGCGGATCAACCGGACACCAATACACGATATAATGCAAGGGAGTTTGCCTTCTAAAATCGTCTTTCCGTGTCAAGTAAAAATCTAGCGCTTCCGGAACCCCAACGAAGTGAGAAGGATTCATCACAATCATAGTCGATAATTCTTGCTCGAATCTTTTGAAGCGATACCTTTCAAAAAAATTTATTGCCAATTGAGGATCAAGTTCGGACGCACATTTTAATAATTCGCTGTTTGGTTCCCTACCATTATCATTTTCATTTTTGTGCAATGGAGATAACCATGTCTCGATATGACATATCTCACTGAGGAGAAAGTATTGAAACAACCTAAATTGATTGCCACAATTATCGGCTAGCAGTGAAGATAATCTATTTAGTGCCGAATATAATTGAACCGTACCGGTTAAATCAGCCTTTATTTTCAATTGATTGGAACCAAATGGCCATGCCATAGGCTTTTTGAACCAAGACAACCCACCTGTTACTATGGCACGACACAAAACTCTGATATATTTCGAATTTCGTCTTCTATGAACTTCAAGAACGGACATAGCAAAATTTAACAAATCATGACGAGCCATACGAGCAAAAGGATGTAAAGACGCCTCGTTTAAGTGGTTTAAACCATACAAGACCCACTGTGTAAATAATTTCAGTAGTGAATCACTTTGATAAGAGGTCCCTTCAAAATGAGAGCTGAAGAAGCCCACAACATGTCGATGTGGTTGAAGTGACTGTGAGGCACTTAGAGCTTCTCTGTTGATTGCTTTCTTGTCATATGGCGCATACTCCATTTTTTGACTCTCCTCTTTCATTAGATCATGGTCACATGAAAAAAGCCCGACACGCTCATCGATGCTTTTCATCCAACAGTAGCCCACTTCTGCAAGAAGAACCTGAGAGAGGTCACGCCTCTCTTTTATTATTGTTAGCCAAACGTTAGTGGCAACTTTTAAGGCAGAAGAAGTGAACACAGCAAATGGAATGTGAACCAAATCAAACACCAGTGATGCTGCAGAGAATTTATCTAGAAGCAAAGAGGCAGCGGATAAGTCAAAAAACATTGTGAGATCCTTGAATGAGACAGCATCGCCTGCCTCGAGAGCAGTCCTGATTTTGCTAACGTGCGATTTTATTTGAATGCTGACATCTAGCGGAGACGATACAACAGCCGTATCGACCAAATTCTTTGATCTCCAGAAATGTTGTGATATAAACCTGGAAATGGTATTGGGTTTCTCTTGACCAACGTAAGCTAATTTAGAAAGTTCTTTGTCTGGCCCCAAGATAGAACCCGCCATGTCAATAGCG
Source organism: Zygotorulaspora danielsina (assembly GCA_030572985.1). Classification (NCBI taxonomy): domain Eukaryota; kingdom Fungi; phylum Ascomycota; class Saccharomycetes; order Saccharomycetales; family Saccharomycetaceae; genus Zygotorulaspora; species Zygotorulaspora danielsina. The sequence continues at coordinate 8,365 of JAJMCL010000021.1, forward strand.
AATGAAACACCATATTCCACATCATCTAATCTATTGAATTGAGTCAAATCGGAGATATAAGACTGTAATAAAATTTTTGTATCATCATTTGCCTTGTTAAGGATTATTTTCACCCATTCTTTTGCAGAAACATGCAACCTATTCAGAGTCGTTTTCCTCCATATTGCAGAATCTGGCAATAGCACCTTAATATCGGAGTGTTTTAAGACAAATTCGTAGTGAGGTTCAAACTTATCTGTCTCACAGTCAATGATACTGTCGAAAAGTGTTGTCATCAAATCCAATAACGTGAATAAAGCTTGATGATGGCATAAAGCAGATGGTATACTTCGAATAAAAGTATCACAGCAGAGAAAAGCAGCATCCTGCATTTGAGTATTTCTATGGGACAGATATAAGATCAAATCAGTCAATTGCTTAGCAATGGCTTGAGAGCCAAACAGTTTGGGATTATCGGATTGTACAAGTGCTGTATATTTACGGATTAGTGAATTCGTGATGGCATCGATGTATTTATCGATGCCGCTGGAAATAGTAGAAGGATCGCAATAGTAGCGCAAAATTTTGGAACAATCCCCGGAATCGCATCTTATGGTCTCCAGCAGCGTGGTTGCTGCCAAGAACATGATCTTTGGCGTCGATAAAGTTCTTGCTTGAACGGGGTTAGTCGAAAGAAATTTAGAAATGGCATGCTTCTGCCGCTTATGGTTTGAATTAGAGGAGCTTCTACGAAGCACGGTATTCATATCCAGGGAAACTTCTTTATTTGAGGCAGGAAAATCGGACGCTAAAGGAGGCGAATTAAAAGCAATAGCCAAAAGCGATGCATAATGATCCTTAACGAGATCGCACTCATAGTAAAAGCCATGAATCACCATATTAAACCAAATGTTTCTAAAACTTTTGATTGTCGCTTCATCGCCGTGATATTTTAGTGAATCACTACCTGGAGGAGGTAGTAAAGCAGCAAGTGGATCCAAATAGGTAACAATTTCCTCTGCAAATTGAGAAATCTCAGTATGTGGTCTGCTGTGATCGGAATTTTCCAGTTCTCCACAAGCAGTAATAGAATCCAAAAGGTCATTTAAGACTAGTTTGTATAAATCAGTTTGAAAACACTTCGAGAATATTTCTTTCGATAAGGTTGTCCGTGCCTTTTGAACACTCTTCATAACAGTTTCATTTCCCTGATTAACAGCATGCGCGAATGTGACCTTATAAAATTTTAGCATTAACTCCAATTCAGTGACCGTAGTCTTAGAGCTCAATTCTGCTAATGACTCAATGATTATTACGTCTAAATCTTTCGATACAACATTTACTTTTTGAGTTAGAATAGATATTGCTAATGCTGTGATGCTCTGGTCATTATAGTAGGATGCAATCGTTATCGCAGCAATTACACAATTCTTGAATAGCATACTATGGTAAGTAGCCATGTAATTATTTTGCATGTTATTAGCACCGTTACTAGAAGCCGCGGAGTTTGTGTTATCGCTGTCCATATTATCGGAGGACAGTCCTCTTGTCTTCCAAGGTTCTCTTGTTTTTCCAAAAGTAGACATAGAATTTAACGTCAACTTCCGTTCTCTAATCGCTTTTAGTTCGGTATCGTTGTCTGTCATCGTCAATAAATTGTTGATAGAGTATACGGTGCTAACAACAGCATCTTCATTCAAGGGTTTTAATCCCAAAGTGAACATTCTAGTATATTTGGCAACTTTTTCTGTCGTGATATAGGGAGATGAAACTAACAGAGGAAACAATCTAAGAAGATTCAAAGATGTTTTCTCTGTGAAATAGTTTAGCAAAGAGGCTGCACAAATAATTGAATGGATCAATCTAGAGGTTACAATTTCCGAAAGTAGGAATTTATCAATGAATTCAGATACGATAGAAGTAAACTTCACGCCTTTTTCAGTGCCGATCGTTTCATAAAATGGTATTAGCGTCAAAAGCTCCATGAAATACCCCCTGGTGTCGAAGGAAAGCTTTGCTCGAATGTCATTTGATAAGTCCAAAGTGTTAATATCTTCACACTGTTGGAATGTAAAATCACACATCTCGAAAAAAAGGTTTCTATTTTCACTCAATTTGGAAAAGAACACTTCCATTTCCGTTTCATCTGCGACAGATGTTGCTTCTTGTTGCTGGATCTGGTACGAAGTGTGCTGCTTATGCAACAGATATTCGCATAAGTCATTTTCCTTAGGGATCGAGAAAATGTGAGATAACAAGGAAGCTTGTAGCTGAGAAATTAAATTCAAAATTAATGAATCAGATATTTCTCTATTTGCTTCGAAGTATCTAACCATAGTTTCGTTAGAGTACTTAGTTGAGCGTTGCAATGATAATTCACCATTCTTATACATTTTCGAGATTCTTTTCCAAACCATTACTGTTAAATGGGTCGTATCACCTTCCAAAATAAAAGCATTAAAAAAACCGACAAGGGAGAATTCACTACAAGGCTTGTGAGTTAGAAGATGCACAGTCAAAGCTAAGTGTTTTTCAATGAGACTGAAGCAATCCTTTATCAGTTCTGGATAAGCTGCGCATATTCTTATCAAAAACTTAGTCAGCTGGAAAGTAAGAATTTCATTTGGATGTTTCAAACTCTCTGCTTTAAATCTATAGTCGAGAATATCAGAGACTCTTTGTCTAGGAGACTCTAAAAAGTAACATGAGATAACATTTTTCAGTAAATGTTTTGCCTGCTCCACAGATGGCGGAGATGACTGACACAGGGACATCAAAACTTCCCACTCACTTATAGTCAGAGGGATGGTATAAACTTTCGAAACATCAGATGAATATAAAAGGGGAAGCGAATGAGAAAGAAACTCCAAGGGATCTGCAAGATCCTTTTCGGGATCCGCCGCGAACTGAGATCTCTGTTTGGCATTGTACTGTGTACACTCCGCGAGCTTGCATAGAGCTTTTGACCTCAGTGAATTTTTCACACCACTCTTGCTTCTGAACCTCATCTAATTCAACTTCCAGAACTACTTCTCTTGTTATTAAGATCCTGCAAACAGTCTCTGCAGACCATGTTTCGTGCTCTATTGTCCTTCAATCAACTATTAATATGTAACTTTTCTGTCTAAGATCACGTGCTAGAGAAGGCTGTAAACAATATAAAGATTGCAGTATGTTAGCAAGAAGCTTGATGTAAAATAACAACACTAGTGAGGTATCTGTAAAAATGGTACGTAGATTTCATAGGTATATTTCTCTTTAGAAAGGCATATGCATTGACATTTTACTAACCAGCAGCAAACGGGAAATCACCGCTGTGTGACATAGTTCAAACTACGTGCGATCCAAAAGAGAAAGCAGGAGCAATGCATTGCTGCGAACAATTTGAGTGCTGATAAATCTCACTACACATCAGCAGCTCGCCTGAGACTCCGCAATGATTTAGATTCGCTGGAGTTACCTCCTTTTGTCAAAATGAACCCAGTGAATAGCTCTGAGAGAGACTCCCCGAAACTCCCAGTATTGCAGTTTATTATCTCTCCTGATGAAGGATTTTACAAAGGGGGAAATTTTACTTTCAATGTGGAATTCAACGAGAATTACCCCATAGAGTCGCCCACTGTAAGATGTTTGAATAAGATATTCCACCCTAATATTGATACGGAAGGCAAAATATGTTTAAATATTCTTCGCGAAGATTGGTCCCCAGCGTTAGATCTACAAAGCATAATTATTGGATTAATTTTTTTGTTTCTAGAAGTTGATCCAAAAGATCCTTTGAATCAATTTGCCGCTGACATATTGAGTAAGGATGAAAACGAATTCGCAGAATTCGCCAGAAGAGCAATGAGTGGGGGGCTCATTGAAGGTGTTCGATATGATTTCGTACTTTGAAACTTTGGATCATTACAAAAATAAGAAAGGAAACAAAATAGACAGAAATAGAACTTCTCACTTCACTAAAAAGAATACATACTCTATGGAGATGTTCCTAGATTTAGGACAAAGCCCAGTGTTCACAGCATACCGAATCACAATACTCATAATGAGCTAATCACTTTCGATAAGCAAAGGAAGACGAAAATTGAATTCTTCAAACACGGACATGCCCACACACGGTTTCCACTTCATTTTCACTACTTATTATGATGGTTGGCTTAGTTGTCTTTCCAGGACTACTGGGCTCGGCGTTATAAAGCAGCGTATTTTCAGTACTTGGGAAATATTGAATTGTACTATATTGCGAATTTGAGTGCTGTGTTGGATAAATTGTTTTCAATATGGTACATTTTGGGATGAAACTCTTGGATGATGTGGCTAATGTTCTTAAGAACTGTACGGTTTGCTGCATTTTTATGGGACAGTTGCTCTCTTAAAGGGAAAGCATAAGCACTAAGAACTACATCAACCAACACTACATCACCTTGTTTATATACCAATCAAAGACTTTCCACCCATGGATCGATTGAAAAATTATTCTCCATCCATCCTCTCAGCCAGTACGTTATCCCCGGAGGTAAACTTATGTGGGTACTACTCAAGCACTAATGGCCTTTGGTCTCGGCTTTTCATAATAAGCTATAGCATATGGTATTTGACGAGGCAATATGCACTAAGTGAGTCGTTCAAAGGTTCCAATGAATCAAAAGCTACATTTAATTGCTGTAATATCTCCTTTAGTCCACCCTTTTTTCAAACAGAAAATTTCGGTGTAAAGGGTTCAATTTTACGGTTGAATGGAAAGAGTTGAAAATAAATGTATGGGTTGAGGTTACCTTTAAAGGATCCTGATGTCAGTGTCCGATTGGCGTCCCTTTTGCATCTGAATATATCGGACACCTTATGCTATGTTTGTGTCAGTAATTGTAGGCTCGCAATGATAAAATTAATAGCCTGAAAGCTCGACCGCAGTCATCTTTCTCACATTGAACACAATCTAAGAAATCGATTAAGAAGAAGATTCAAATATTTTCAAATCGAGAACTGTGCTAAAAAGAGGAGTTTCAGATATTGGCCAATTAACAATGCATATTCAACAAATACTAGTTGTGCTTACAGCTTCTTCACTATTCGCTCTTTCTATGGCTACAAACTCTACTCAGAAAAACAGTCAAAGTAATGCTGGTAAGTTAAGAGTTTTATCAGGCCAAACACCATTTCCTGAATGGCTAACTGATTTCACTGGATTAACTGAATGGCCTGGACTTCATCCTCCCTACATACCGTTGGATTTCATAGATATGACTGCTCTTCCAGACTATCAACCATACAAACAAGGGGAATGTCACACTAATCCAAGAGCATCTTGTTCCTTTGACTGTGACGGATGCGTCGAGCCCGATGACGTCTATACTTGCTCAAAGTTATCTCAAACGTTTGATGATGGTCCGTCGTTGGTTACAGAACGATTACTTAATGAGTTAAAGCATAACACTACCTTTTTTAACCTTGGGATTAATACAATAAACAATCCAGCCGCCTATAGAAAAACAATAGAGAGAGGTCATTTGATCGGCACGCATACATGGTCTCATCCATTTCTTCCAAGTCTTACAAATGAAGAAATTATTGCTCAATTGGAATGGTCCATTTGGGCTATGAATGCTACTGGAAACCACACGCCTAAATGGTTCAGACCTCCTTATGGAGGAATAGATAATAGAGTAAGAGCAATAGCAAGGCGGTTTGGATTACAAGCTGTTCTTTGGGACTTTGATACTTTCGATTGGCAATTGTACGCTCCTGATAGCGCTTTCCCACTAAGAACTGAGCAAGATGTGTACGACGATGTTACAAGATGGAAGGAGATCAATAGAGGCTTAATCTTAGAGCATGACGGCTCTCCAACAACCGTCAATGTCGGTATTAACATCAATAGAATAATTGGTGATGATCAATTGACTGTCGCTCAATGCGTAGGGGGTATCGATTATATTAAATACTATTAGCGCCCAATTTTTTATTAAGATGCCTGATTGGTTATATATGTTATAGAGTTATACATCTCAGTTTTACTAACTGTTTGCTGAAGAGTCTCTTGAATATATTCATTTGAGTGACATAAGTAATCTTTTCTCATCATTGCTATCCAAACGCAACAACATAGTAACTACTGGTAGTAGCTGACTTCTCTGCTCTCTGTGTTCTAGAAATCCTAATAAGACATTCTTTATATATGCGATTTTTTCCTTTGAATCGGATTGAGAATCTGCATCATTTGGTTCCTTTGTAAAAGAGTAAGATCTGCGCGGCTCTAGACCAGCCGCACTTCCATTTCTACCAGTTGATGAAATTGAACTAGATCTACTTGATCTATTTGATGCTTCATTTTTTTCTTCTCTCAAGGAGCTTAGTTGGCTAAGAAGTGTTTTGTAGTTCTTCGTTAATCGATCAAGCTTTTTATTTACATCATCGTTTATGCTCATTAGGTTTTCATTAGTTTGTTGTAAATCTCTAATTCTTTTATCCGCCTTTGACAAGCATTCTTTGAGATTTTTACTCAGCTGTTCCAGTTCACAAAATTCATCAGGATTGGCAGAGCTTTTACGTTTCATACTAGCGTTGAGCGAATTTGTGTTTTCCATCTCTTGTTCAAGTTGTGCTTCGCGCATTTTTAAGTCATGTATTTCCGATTTTAATTCCTGATTAGCTTGCTTCCAGTCGTTAAGTTCCCGATCCCTTCTTGATACTTGCATTTTTAATTCGTCTTGCAGTTTTGTTTTTTCATCAGCTTGATATTTTAGACTCTCCTGAAGCTCTCTTTCCTTTGTGTTTTGACCGTTTGAATTTTCTGATAATAGCCTCCGCATTGTATTGAGCTCTCTCGTCTTTTCTTGAAGGTTGTTTGCATATTCACCTACTTCCTCTTCTAATGTCATTACTGTTTTATTTGATTCTTTCAATTTTAAGCCTAACTCTTCACACTGCTTTCTAATGATGTCAACCTCATCATTTGAATTACTTTTAATACTTTGCAAAGTTTCGTACTTTTCAGTAAGTATCGAAAGTCTTTCAGTTAATTTCCCATTTTCTTTGATATAGTTCTCAAAAGACGTTCGGTTTTTAATCAAATCACTGCGGACTGATCCATTCTCTTTGTTTAATTTTTCTAGCTGAATCAAAAGTCCGTCTTTCTCTTTTTCAGCAATTTCGACGGATTTTTTATTGGATGTAGCAATTTCGCTATATTCTTTAACTTGCTTTTCTAAATAGTTTATTGTCTTTTCTTTTTGGATGACAGAGACACTGAGAGTTGAGTATGATTTCTTTAGATTCTTAAATTCTTTTATTTGCTCCACTAAATCTGAAATCTCCTTCTTGAGCTTCAAAATATCGTCAGTGCTCCTCAACATTTCCCGCTCAATCTTAGTTTTCTGCTGCTCGTACGATAATGCTTGCGACTCTGAGATACTTAAGTCATTTTCGAGTTTCTGTACCCTCTTCTGTAAATTCGTGACGTTTTCCTCTGATTCTTTCAAAATTGCATCTTTTTCATGACATAATTTGTTTATCGCGACGTCATTAGAACCGTTGATGCGTTTCAATTCGTCTTTAGATTCTACAAGTTCATTTCCGACATCACGTAACATATCTCTAACTTCTTCGAGTTCTGCCTCTTTTTCTTTCAAAGATTCCACTGTCTCAGAGAGTTTTTGTTTTGTGCCTACAAGCTCTAGCTTCGCCTCATTTAGTTCTTCTTGGAGCTTAACCTCAGATTCTTTGTTTCCAATATGTTGTTCGTCAATATTCACAGGATCCAATGGCTCGACGTTCTTATTAGTTGATGCATTACCGTTCTTCTTCTTTTTCCCTTTTCCTTTTTTTTTCCCATTGGACTTTCCAAATTGAGAGTCAGATAGGTGTGAAGTTTCTTTGCTTTTATTGTCTTTGTTTCTCATTTCCTCCCTCAACTGGATAATTTCAGTATCTCGCACATTTACTAGGTCTGATGAGGCATCAAGTTTTTCTTTCAAGTCTCTATTCTCTTTCTCGAGCGCATCGGACAGAGCGTTTATTTCAGTCGAGGTCATTGCCGGCTCAGAACTTTGGGAATGCTCCAGTTGATGCATAAGATCTTCTTTTTGTTTTTTCATGTCATTTATCTCATCCCTGGAAAGTTGTAATTGATCTTCCAATACTTTCGTTTCCTCGTTCAAAGAAGCAACCTTCAATTGTAAAGTGTCAACAAGTTCCATTGAATTATTTTTCGAGATATTTTCCTCAAATTCAGTAACTCTTTGAGTCAATTCTGAATTTAAAGAGGTAAGTCGTCTGATTTCCTCCATTTGAAGATTCTTTTTCTCATTAATATCGCTAAAGAATGCTTCGAGAGATGCTGTGTCATCCAGATTGGAAACTGGAGTATTTTCGGCCAGAATTCTTTCTGACGCAGCCAATTTTTCGATCTTTGCCTTCTCACTCTTGTATGCAGCCAAAAGCCTTGGATACTTTTCCTCATATTTTGCATATTTACTCAATTTTGCTTGTATATCTGACGGCAATCCACTGTTATCATCTATCGGAGCCTCTTGGGGAGTAGTTAGATCATCAGCAAGCCCCTTAGCAAATTCATCGCTCAAGTTCTTACCAATTTGGGATAATTGCTTGAACATAGTTCTCGAGGTAACAGCCTTGGCAACGAATCGTCAATGGAATTAGTTTGTCTCGATCTTAGTCATATCAAGTAAATTGAACTTTTGAACAAGTCGCGAATTATGGACCTATTTTTTATTACCCGGTCTTAGCTGGAATACCGATGCTATGAGTTTTGTCAGTAAGAAAAATATAAATCTCATTTATCACGTTCCACATTTTTTTCTGATGAGAATAAAGAGGTCTACTTAGTTTACTAACTATGCAGCGTAACTATCAAGCATTGTCAATATCTCGCCCAATCCGAGCCAGCGGAGAAGACTTTAAATTTACGTTAAAATTTTATTCGGAAGTGTTGTGGCTCAAAAAATCTAATATCATCAGAATAACCTTGAGGAATGCTTCTTTTTACCGAATTTTAAAAGTCTGCCATCTCTATCATCAGAGTTGGACTTTGGGTCAAAAATCGTTCCCTTCATAGGATTTACCGCTGAAGGTCGTCCTTGATCGTCAGTTCTTGGCTCGATAAGTAACGACAGTTCATATTGCTTTTCAATATGGGGCACTTTTACAAGGGAGCCCTCGATAATTGCTTGAATGTCATCATAACGCTTCAGCTTATAGTGAATTCTCTTAAAGCTCATTATTTCTTCTAGAATATCGACTATGCGGGCCCTTTTACTAAAATTGATGATATCTGAAGATCCATGCAAAAAGTCTGGGTTACCGCCAAACGTAAAAGTTAAATCCGACAAATAGACGCCGAAAAATGGCACACATGGAACGTCTTTGACGGATCTTGCGAGTTCCCTGTAGTTAACAAAATTCTTAGTAGAGTCCATGAGGTTATTAAGCTCTTGCAGGATTTCCGTACACTCTGGGCTTACCTGCGGCCAAGTTTTTTTGAGCCGAAATATTGGAGATGAGCATAGAGCAGAAACAACAGCTGTCATCGCGGAGAAGTTATTCAACTCACGACAACACTGGGCCACATTAATGAAATACTGTATCAATGCGGAGCGTTTTTTAACATCTGTCTCCTTTACAATTGCATGTGAAACGTAATTGGTAAGGTTGTTTGCGCTGCTAATGAATTTTTTGATATTTGGCGATCCCCCCATATCACAATATTTTGTGCCCCAAGCTCTATCTAGGCACTCAAAGACGGGTATCCGGATATAAAGAGAATGCTCCATCAACGTGAGCTGGGCCGCGTATGTTCGAGGATCTATATCTAAGAGTTTAAACTTCTTTAATGTGAATATCGAAGATGACGAAGGCATAGACATCAAGCTCGGAGAAGAATGTATGTTAGAGTCCGAAATCGCATTGGCTTGCTGAAGTACAAGTGCATTTCCGTCTAAACTTTTACCCCCCTTTGTGGCTATATTCCCCTTGATTTCCTCATAGAGTTCTTCAGCACCTGGCAGTTTCTCACTTACGGCAATTTGAGCAAAATTTAAGATCGTTGAAATACCTGGTTCGTAATATGCTTGAGTCCAATACTGCGAGAAAAGAGACTTCATAATATTTATAACACGACATTTTATTGGACTTGATTTCTTTTCAATCCAAAGATTGTATTCATCATAACTCAAACCCTCCGGAGGGTACAAGTTGTAACGATATACTAGAGCATAGATAAAGTCTCTCGTCGTGAACATACTTCTAAATGTGAGAAGCATGGTCACATTGAACCATGCATCTATCACTTCATGACTTGTTAGATGTTCAATAAGCGCATCTTGCGTCCCCCCTTTAATCCTTCCCCGTTGATCAAAAACTAGGTTCTTGGAGTACTCAGATTGAAGGAACCATGGCTTGTCTTTTAACACATCATTTGGCCCTTCAGAAGCTTCGACCCTGTGAAATTCCTCACTCTCGTCTTTTTCGCCTGTCCAATTTTCATCGACCTCATCGTTTTCAAAAACTTCATAATCTTCAAACCATTTCTGTTGTTCTCCTTCTAACAGCTCTGCTGTAAGATCGTTCTTCATCATTCTCGCAGCATAGTTCAAGAGATTCTCTCGAGCTTCGACTAGTTGCTCAACAATCCCACATGAGACATTCGCCATTTGTGTGTACCTTGTGCAACAATCAATAAACTCAACAGGCGACTTTAATAATGCCATATGATTGATTTCAACATCTTTCGCTATTAAAGACGCATACAATTCGGAAACATTTTTATCAATCCTGTTAAATTGTGATTGTGAAGGATTAAATCCTGGCTCAAAAAATCCAACTGGAGAGTTAGATTTCATGGAACAAAATACATAGGGGTCATCCAACGTAACTTGTTGAGCACTCATAATTAATTTAGCCACGCTATCGTGAAACATCTGCTTAATGTCAAAAAATTCAGTAAGCAAAGAAGATATTGTTGAGAAAGCATGTCTCAAAAATTCCTCACTTTCAGGATCCATTTTTGAATTACCAGCAATTAAAGTTCTCAAATTCACAAAAATTCCAAGATCCAAATTTTCTAAAACTTCTAACAGAACACAGGTGCTTACCTCTTCGTATGTATGTGAAATTACCTCTAACTGCTTCTTTTTAGAGGTCTTTATACTGGCATTCTTTGAATTGCCATCAAAAAATTTGACATTACCGAGTTTATCACATATAGAATGGTATCTTTTTTTCATCAACGTAGAAGTGTTTTCATTTAGAGGATATTGGATTTTCCGAGATGCTTTTGATCTTGAAAAAGTACGATGGTGCCCAGACCTATTTAAACCAGAGAAAGCGCCTGTTTTTTGAGAAGATTGGAGACTTTTTTCACGTGAATGTAACGCCGAGGAATTATACTCTTTGCAGAAATCTGCGCATTCAGCCGCTGTACAGCCAGAAACACCAGCAATTGCCTCAGCAACATTAGAGGGAAACACGAATGGAGATGACATATGGGAAGAAATACTGTCAGGTCTCGGATTAATCTGACTGAAAGGATTTGTCCAGGAACCACCATTAAACGATCCCTTGAAAAATCTTGGGAAAAGCTGTGGTACCCAGTCAGTTGAAAGTATGGAGCTTTCAAAAATTAAATAAAGCATCTGTATTGATTTGCTCATGTGACTGAAATCACTGTCCAAACTTTCGTATAAACCCTTGACTACGGCACTCGAATTTGAATTATCCTGAGGATCACCTTTAATGCTTGGAACAGACGTTCTGGTAGTGGCAGCCGAATTGTTACGTTGAAACGTACTGACTGGTTCTGTGTATGAGCTATCACCAGAGAGACTTGCATGATACCCAACATAAGCAGGATAGGAAGTTGGTGCGCCATCGATGAGAGTGTCGGTATCAGTAGCGTTCGGAGTTTTGTAAAGTTCACTTTCTCTTTCTTCGGCATCTTCCTCCTTGAGCAGAGCCTCTGATGGCCTCGGTGTATCATTTAGAGAGGAGAAAGAACGACGAAAAGAACCAAAATAAATACTTGAATTTATGCTTATTCTTGACAGACAATTTATAATCCTTCTCAAAAGTTTTTTAACCTCTTTCAAAAGCTGTTTTTCTTTTATTTGAGCATACGTTAACCGACATGCCATTTGAGTATATGTCATATAGGCTGAAACTAGGCCAAAAAATCTTTCATACTCCAGACGATTGTTTTTCAAGAGCATTTGATGCGTTCTAGTGACGTAGTACAACGAGGTATCGCGCAACTCAGTCCATAATTTGATATCCATAGTGTGATGATAAAAAAGATCTGGCTTCGATAAAATAGCTTGTGGTTGTCTATTGGATTGTTTACTAAAGCTTGATAAAATAGGATGAACCTTTTTCCTTCCAAAAGTAGATGGGACTGAATCAGTATCAGCATTTGGCGCCGAATTGTGTTTTTGAGGTCCTTGTTTGTTAAACAGTTGTTGTTGGCCCGAATTTGATAGTTGATTCTCTGAAACAACACGGTAACAATTAGAATTACTAGTTGAAGCAGAACTATTACGATCGCTACTGGCAAACGGCATGTGCATTTGAGTAGGAGATGATAATGAAGAGTTCTTTGAGGCTACTGAATTCCGACCCACATACGTTGGAATCAATTTAAAGGTTTTGCTATCGATAGATTTTGAAGAGTCCTGCAAATCTCTAGGGGATAGATCAATTGAGTTATCGTCAGCTTTAAAATCACTTGAGTTATCCAGCGATGAGTTTGAAATAAGTGGCAGTTGATTGCAATAAATGTTAAAGCTCTTATTATAATAAATAACGCGGTCCATGTTCGATGTCGGTACAGGTGACCAGATAGGTGGGATCTCTGAATGTAAACTGTTGAACACCATTTCAATCTCCTCGAGGGAAAGAATATTAATTTTTTCATTATTACCGGATTCAGTAGCTTGCACTTGTTGAAAATGCTGTCTCTTGTTGTAACGCGTGTTTGGTACAGGATTCGAGCTGATATGCGACCCTGCACTTGAAGACGGACCTGAAAGAGAATTATATCTGCTCTGCGAAGCCGACGCAATCTCGCTACCAGCCCTATTTACATGTTGGGTATCATTGGGATTATAATGGTAGTTGAAGGGGGACATTGACGCTGATCCGATCGACGAAGTTTGAGAAGGAGACGGTGACCGATGACGCTGGTTCTGCGGTTTCGATTGCAGCTGCTGGAAACTGTTGTGAACAGTGGGAATCTGCCTCGGAGGGCTCACGGTTGTGAGACTGAGTCTTCGCTGGGTTGGCGATATTTGCGAGAAAGGCTGGTGCGGCAAACTGCTCCTTCTTGAACTATGGGTTGACAAATCAGGCCTTATCTGAGACCGTCTTTTACTAGTGGCAGTGAAGATTGGCGGATATTGCTGTTGTTGTTGATGGTGGTGGTGGTGAAGCTGCTGTTGCGCTTGTTGCTGCTGCGGTTGCTGCTGTTGCTGCTGTTGCTGTGGTAGACCGTGTTGTCTCTGCTGTTGCGCTTGTTGTTGCTGTTGCTGTTGCTGTTGCTGCTGCTGCTGCTGCTGCTGCTGCTTCTGTTGCAACTTCTGTTGCAATTGCGGCTGCGAGTGCAGAGATCTTGCGTAGTTCTGAGGAAACCAGCCCCTGTTAACTTTGTTATTGGAATCGATGAGCAGACCGTCCCACCACCCGGAATCGCTCTTGTCCAAGACGTATATCGTGTCACCCTGCTGTAGAGACAGCTGGTTCTTTTCCGACGTGCTGCCACTGGAAGGGACAAAATCGTAGAGCGCAACGACGATGTCGACGGGTATTATACTGGTCATGGGGTGCGACGCAGCGCCCTCCATTCCTCCGCTCACATTGGTCGGCAACGATGTGCTGGAGTACTGAGCCAACGAGGGCTTGGCCACCTCTGTCGCTCCCTGGCCCGGTCCGCCGCCACCACCACTTCTCCTATAGTTATCTACAGAGGACGACATTCCTACCTAACGCCCTGTGAAAAAAAACTTCTCCAGTCCCACCTGATAGCCACTGTGTTGCCGTTGTGATCGATACCAGTTGAAAGCTTGAAGAAATAGCTTTCCAGTGTAGTTGCCCCTGTCTGCAATCGAGGGTACAAGAATAATTCGATTTTTTCAATTACCTGGCCGTAATGTCCTCTCGCTTCTTCACTTTGCACACTTTCCTGTTTTGTTCCTTCCAACTCATGTATTTTCCTTTGTGCTCGCGAGTTTCTGGCCACTTTCGCCCCCTGTTTGTTGTTACGACGGTTTTTCCTTTTGTAACTGCATTTTATTTTTGTCGCAAGGTCCGCCTATTGTCTTTTCTTACCATGCAATTTACAATGCAATTTCTCTCAACTTTTAATCGGGCGGACGCGGTCAAATTTTCCAAGCTCTTCTTCGTGCAGAGGGCCAAAGCATTGCCACAGAACACAAGGAAGAAAAGAAGGCAGCTCTTCCGAACGCTGCCGAACGCTGGCTGCTGCACGATGGCTGAACGCTGCTGAACGCTGCTGAACAATGCTTAACACAGGCTGCCACCACGGCACTTCTCTGCGAAACCGAGAAGCAGCAAACCGGTCTGGTGTCAAACCCCTTTCTGTTGCTGCCTGGATTTCGGTTGTTTGTTTACTATTCAAAGAGATCGCCGGCAAGTTGCAGCAGTAGAACGTCCAAGTACATGGACGCGCGCACAGACGCTGTCGCTGCGGCCTAAACTGCAAAATAACATGGGGTGTCCCGGGCTGTTTAGCCGATTTCCAGCGCACTAGGCGCATATACGCGTGGCGTGCTGGACGGCACTTTTTCAGACAGACTCGGGTTTGGCTCAGAGAAACAGATGCAGAGGGCGAGGCTACGAAGGGCCCTCAGGGCGTGGGAGAGTGTCCGGCCGGCTGGTCGGTTTTTTCCCGTCGAGCCCCGGGTTCGGCCGGACAGCGGCGGTGTGGGTTTCATCGGGCAGTTTCGACGTCCGCGCTCTGGCGATCGCTGCCGTGAGTCAATCGACGATCAAATTTGAGTGTCGAAAAGAGTTTCGCTCTTCTACGGTGAAAAAACCTGGTTCTGTAGAGTTGCTTGTGTCCGAACAACAGTCGTGCAATTGACACACAGGAACCACAATGCCGGAAGACACCAAAGCTCAAGAGACCAAACCACAGGAGGCTTCGGCGACGGCCGCTGCCGCCGCCGTCGCCGACGCCCCAGTCGTTCTGGGTGAAGACGGCCAACCTCTTTCCAAAAAAGCTCTGAAAAAGCTCCAGAAAGAGCAAGAGAAGCAGAAGCGCAAGGACGAGAAGGCCCGTCAGCTGGAGTTGGAGAAGGAGCAGCGCGAAAAACAGTCGTCGGAAAGCGACACCGCGAAGGAAAACTACGGCAAGTATCCGTTGATACAGTCGCAGACGAGAACCGGCGAACCCCGTGTCAAGTTCAACAAGCTCGATGAGGCCACCGACGACGACAGGGAGGTGCTGTTCAGAGCAAGGGTCCACAACACGAGGCAACAGGGTGCCACTCTGGCGTTTTTGACCTTGAGACAGCAAAGCGAGCTGATCCAGGGCCTGGTCAAGGCCAACAAGGAGGGCTCCGTCACCAAGCAGATGGTCAAGTGGGCGGGGTCTCTCAACCTGGAGTCCATCGTGTTGGTCCGGGGTATCGTTAAAAAGGTCGAGGAGCCAATCAAGTCCGCCACTATCCAGAACCTGGAAATTCACATCACACAGATTCACTCCATCTCCGAGACCCCGGAGACTTTGCCGATTCTTTTGGAAGACGCCTCCCGTTCCGAGGCGGAGGCGGAAGCCGCGGGTCTGCCAGTTGTGAACCTAGACACAAGGTTGGATGCCCGTGTGATCGACTTGAGAACGGTCACCAACCAGGCGATCTTCAAGATCCAATCGGGTGTCTGCGCCCTGTTCAGAGAGTTTTTATCCAAGAAAGAGTTCACCGAAGTGCACACTCCAAAGCTGCTCGGTGCGCCAAGTGAAGGTGGCGCCAGCGTTTTCGAGGTCAGCTATTTCAAGGGAAAGGCATATCTGGCACAATCGCCCCAATTCCACAAGCAGCAATTGATGGTGTCCGACTTCGAACGTGTTTTCGAAATCGCGCCGGTGTTCAGAGCGGAAAACTCCAACACCCACCGTCACATGACCGAATTCACCGGGCTTGATCTCGAGATGACCTTCGAGGAACACTACCACGAGGTCTTGGATGTGCTCAGCGAGCTGTTCGTTTTCATCTTCAGCGAGCTGAAAAAGAGGTACTCCAAGGAGATTGAGTTGGTCAGAAAACAGTATCCGGTGGAGGAGTTCAAGCTGCCAAAGGACGGCAAGATGGTCCGCATTCATTACAAGGAGGGTATCGAGATGCTAAGAGCCGCGGGCAAAGAGCTGGGCGACTTTGACGATTTGAGTACCGAAAACGAAAAGTTCCTGGGTAAGTTGGTCAGAGAGAAGTACGACACCGACTTCTACATTCTGGACAAGTTCCCGCTCGAGATCCGTCCGTTCTACACCATGCCAGACCCGGCCGATCCCCGCTATTCCAACTCGTATGACTTCTTCATGAGAGGCGAGGAGATCCTGTCCGGAGCGCAACGTATCCACGACCACGAGCTGCTGCAGAAGAGAATGACCGAGCACGGTCTCAGTCCCGAAGACCCGGGTCTGAAGGACTACTGTGACGCCTTCTCCTACGGCTGCGCCCCACATGCGGGCGGTGGTATCGGCCTCGAAAGAGTCGTCATGTTCTACCTAGATCTGAAAAACATCAGAAGGGCCTCGTTGTTCCCAAGAGACCCAAGAAGATTGAAACCATAGTTTGCGCGGCAGAAAACACACATCTGTGCGTGCATATCTACGTATTTATATATAGATGTGTATACATGTGCGCAAGTCACGTGAGCCCTAGCTTTTCGCGAAAGTTTTTTTTTTCACGTCATCCTATATAAGCGTGCGCAGCGCAGTCCACCGGCTCTGCAGCGAACGGTCCAGCCCACCAACTACAAAAATGTCTGGCAATCCAGGAAACGCACTCAGAGCACTCTCACCAACGCCGCCTGAACGAGGCTCGTTCCCGCTGGATCACGACGGCGAGTGTGCCAGGCAAATGCAGGAGTACGTCAACTGCATCAAGCTGGTCAAAGGCGAAAATGCCCCCAACTGCAGGCTGCTGGCCAAGGAGTATCTGAAATGCAGGATGGACAACCAATTGATGGAGCGAGACAGCTGGAAGCACCTTGGCCTGCCCGAGGACGTCGACGTCCAGCACGACAGACCCCAATGATCCGGGCGGGAAGCCGCAGATGCCGTTACCCGTCCCTACCCGTGCCACGCGATCCGACCACCGGGCCACCCATGCGTCCGGGCTAGCTGCCGCTGCTGCTGCTGCTGCACTTGCATGTCCGACTCCCCTATCTCTGCAGAGACGCCAACGTGCGTCTCCGCGCTTTGTCTCCGGAATGGCAGCGAATTAACATTTGTGGCCAAAGCTGCAAATGTTAAATCGAGCCGAATATGCAAAAAGAAGGGGAATGAGGGCGTTAGCAATGATAAGACGACAGAGCGTTCCCACGAACGCAGACAGGATGGTTGCAATGCAGAGCAGAGCAGAGCAGAGCAGAGCAGTGCACTACGAGCCCACGATCTGCGGCTGTCTTGTGCTTCTGTCAGGCCTGTACTGTACTCTACTGTACTCTACTGTACTCTACTGTAATGTACTGTAATGTGTTCTACTGCCGGTGGCGCTCCCCTCCCACTGTGCTGATTGCTGATTCTTGTTGCTGCAATGTGTTAGATAAGTTATGTTAGAACTAATTAAATTAGATTGCACGGATGGCAATTTACGGTCAAAGTGAGAACGAAGCGGAAGGGCTGAGAGCACGCACGCACACATATATTGAAACACATACTGGCAAGTTGTACTTGCATTCGGTACGTAAGTCTTCAGCAGCATTTCTTGTTACTGTTGTGTTTTGTTGTTGTGGGTTTTCACAGGTGCGGGTAGCTTTTCATAGCAGGATATCAGTGTTTGATCCTGTTGGTACTTAAGAGTGACAAAGTATTTTCAGCACCCTAGGTCGCAGTTTCACACAGGCAGTGTCTCGGTGAGGTTTGTAAAGGGGAATCGGTACAGCAGCTGCTTTTGCCTCTGGAATACAGGTCTTATCGTCTATCTTCAGAATACATGTCGGTCAACACGCAGGTCAGAAGGAAGCGTACAAGGACCAATACGTCAATGGTTGACGGTTTGAATGTGAACACCGGGAGCGAGGGGTTCGCCGCGGGAACAGCCGGCGAGGGAAGCAATGGCAACGGCATCACGGGTACAGACTCGTTCTTGGAGCGGATGCTGGACAGACAGAGCTCCTTTCTGCAGAACACGTTGCGCGACGGACTCAACTTTGTAGACGGCTCGATGGGCAAGCCGAGTTACCACGGCGAGCTGGACGGCGGCAGCGGGTCGGGCGTCGAACATCCTCTTCTGGGCCACGGCAGTGCGCGAATAGACGTCGACAACGCCTACGTCGAGGACGCCGGCTGCCAGCGTATCAACGAGGACGACGAGGAGCATGAGAACGAGCAGATTGTCGAGGGCGACGACGACGACGACGAGAACGAGGGCGACGACGATGACGACGTGATTTTCATCAAGGAACAACCGATGTACTTCAACTCGCCCATTGTGAGCGAGCCGGTCAGCAGCAATTACACCTCTACGACCAGCAAGAAGTTCAAAAAGCAGCGGACCATATCGCTACCGCAGCTGCCACATGCGCGGCTGCTCTATCAGAACAAGCAGGACGTTCCGCGAGTGCAGAATAACGACGAGCTGCTGCACCTCACGGGTTCTACGGCAAAAACTTTGGACGGCAACCGCAGTGTTAATTTGCGAGTCGTTCGGAGCACGTCTCCGCTACTTTCGGACCCCTTTTATACTTCATCTGCGTCGCCGTCGAATTCCTCCAACGAATCCAGAACCTCCGAATCGTACCCTCTAAACAAGAAGAATGAAAATAACGACTATGCAAACGATGAAAGGAAAACGCTGAAACGATTATCGGCGCCCAGAATTGCCGCGAAGCTCGTGGGGAAGAAAAGCAGACCAAAGAAAAGAGAATACTTCAAAACAGACAAAGACGGACATTATGTCTACCAAGAAGACGACGTTTTTAGCGATGGTAGATTTGTTGTCAAGCAACTACTAGGCCAGGGTACTTTCGGCAAAGTCTTGAAATGTTTAGACACGAAAACAGGCACTGTAGATCAAAATCATTTCTGGAACTATAGCAGTACAGCGCACAAAAATTCTTATGTGGCGGTCAAAATAATCAGGGCAATCGATAGGTATAGAGAGGCAGCCAAAACTGAACTGCGAGTATTGCAAGCTGTAATTGAAAATGACCCGCAGGGCCAGTATCAGTGTCTCATGCTTAAGGAATGTTTCGACTATAAGAATCATATTTGCATCGTTACGGATCTTCTGGGGAAGTCCATTTATGATTTCATGTGCTCTAATGGCGTTGCCAGATTTCCAGGGTCGCACGTCCAAGCAATTGCCAAACAATTAATTAGGTCAGTTTGTTTTCTACATGATTTGGGCATTATTCATACTGATCTGAAACCAGAGAATATTTTACTCTGCGATGAAAGTTACGTGGAAAAAGAACTGCCGATCAGCGTGGTGAGGTCCATGAGCGCCAGACGCAAGGAAGCAAGTGGTGGTAAAAGGAAATTTTTAACTGATCCAGAAATTAAAATCATTGACTTCGGCAGTGCGGTATTTCACAATGAGTATCACCCACCTGTAATATCGACCCGCCATTACAGGGCTCCCGAAATCGTTCTTGGTTTAGGTTGGTCCTTTCCTTGTGATATTTGGTCTATCGCATGCATTCTTGTTGAATTGGTTACCGGTGAGTCCCTTTACCCAATTCATGAAAATCTGGAGCATATGGCAATGATGCAGCGTATAAATGGCGAGCCATTTCCACCAAAAATTGTAGAAAAGATGTTCTACAAAGTAACGCATAAGCTAGGTAATGCGCCTTCCGATCTCAATTCAACGGTGGTTAAGCATTTCGATAAGGATTCCTTATCCTTGCAATGGCCAGAGAAAAACAAAAGAGGAGATTACATCACAAAGGAGAAATCAATTAAAAGAGTAATGGGTACATGTGATAGGTTAGATATCCATATTTCAAAGAAAATAAAGCAGGATTACGGCGAATGGTTAAGTATAAATTGGAATTTTAGTCCGGAAAGGAACTGGGCCTTGGTAAAGTCCAAAATTTTGAGTGAAAGGAAGAATAAAGGAACGACGGCAGGTGATTTGAATAAGGAGACGTTTTTATTTTGGTATTGGTTTGTTGACCTCTGTCGGAAAATGTTTGAATTTGATCCGACTAGAAGGATCACAGCAAGAGAGGCTTTGGATCATGAATGGTTTAATTTGGGTATTTTGGATGAGGGAATCACCTGTTTAGGTAGATTCTGATTTTTATGGGATTTAATTTGAATTTTTTTTTTTTTTTTTTTTTTTAAGTAAAGTATCTATTTTTTGTGCTGGAATGTGTCTTGGCGACATATCAACTTTTGTTTTAGACTTGTGTGATAATCATGAAAAGCTAAGTAAAGTAAGTAGAGGATATCATTTTTCAGCTTAACGAAAATGCTGTGAAACTAGTAATAACCAATACATTATATATTCGAACCTACGTGCAAATATTACGAGTTCTTTCATGTGATTTTGAAATGAGTTGACCTGGCATATAATACATAACTTTTTCAAGGATACAATACAAGGGCGGCAATAGTACAGCTTAAGAATGATTTTTATTATAGAATCTAACATATACAAAAATATACTATAGCCATGGATTCAACAAATAAATTAAAATGAATTAAAAATAAAAAAACACCTAAGGCACATATAATACCATTATCCAATCCCATTAAAAAAATTCCCTTTTTGTTACTCATAAATGCTCGCTTTCAAAAGTAAAGAATTGCCAGTCTGCCTATATAAGCATTTCTTACCTGAAGTCCCTTTTCATTAGCGCGTATTAGTTGGCAACAAAATTTTTCAACATTTGTGCCGCGAGATTTCTCAAGTTTGAGATACCTCGATCAACAATAGTCTTGTAAGCAGCAATGCTACACCAACGCTTGTGTACGAAGTGTTTAACATTGAGCTTTTCTCTAGCCCAGACACTTCGGGACATCGGATAAAGCCCCTTCACTGATGCTGCCTTGAATCGTTTTTGCAAGATACTGAAGTCGTCTTCGAATGATTGCGTGACCTTTTGATAACACATTTTAGAGGCATTCGAACCTTGAAAGAGGTTTTTCTTGAAATTTGGAAGAAATTTCTCCCTATATTTAATATTAGCAGCCTTTTTCCCCTTCTTCCAGGTGCTTTTAAGCAGGTGTATATCAGAACGAACATCCAGTGACAATTGGTGATATTTCTGCTTCAATGACATTCCCTTCCGCCTGAAAAAAGTCAAGCTTAAGTATTTCTTGAAGTGACGCCTTGCTTTAAGACCCTTCAAAGTTTTTTTCTGATATGTCTGAAATGCCATATGAAAACATTGTGATATTTTTTGAGATGCCCTGTTAACACTTTTCGAAAAGCTGATACTTTTACTCTTCAATTTAAGCCCAAGAGAGTTGCAAGCGACAGAGAGGGTGACCCGAACACTTGAGAGAATATTTGCCAACTCGCGAGCATCCTTGTTAACTAAGTTGGCAATCCTTTCGTAGAGATTTTTGCTGGACGGTATAATATTCGCACGCCAAACTCTTGTCAGCTTGACCCTAGTAGTGTGCCATAGTATTACAATATCTGTTTTGTATTTTTGCCATCCTATAAGATCCCGTTCCTCAATGGGGTACGCGATATGATTATCGAAATCCACATAGTACTTTCCGGTTGGTTTCCACGTCGATAATAAATTTGACTCCCGATGATTCAAAAAGTTTATATTGCCATAAATCATTTCATTATTACTACTAGCGTCATTATTTGAACTTTGAGCCATGGATGGAACATTTTTAACAAGGCTGCTAAAAATCGGAGAATAGTTCTGCATCCCTATAAAGAGACACATTGACAAAAGAGATGTTAGCGCGATCACATGCCAGATTTTTAATTTGGAATTCGAAAACATGTTTGAATGACAGAGCTTCTGCAACTTTGCATCCACCTTGGCCTCTTCCCCGAAAGCAAAGGTTCTGACCAGGAAATTCTTTATTCTTGATCTTCTTGATCGCGATTCCTGTTGAGCAGGCGGGCAGCCCTGATTCGCAACAGAGCCGGTCAAAGTCTCGAAAGATCCCTCAAGATGATGAGAAGGATGAAGAGTGACCTTTTTTGACCTCAAGGAATTCGACAGCTCGGCATAATCATCGCTGCTAGTATTTGATAAGATATCATCATCTACGTTATAATCGTCAGAGATGATATCTATGGATAACTGTGACTTTGAAGTCATCGGATCGCCATTATCACCATCAACGTTACCGTCATCACGCCCCCCATGGAGTTTGACAAGGTTCCAACCATCATCCAGCCTTGTCATGATATTCCAAATCACTCAGAAGGATTTCTTGGAAAGCTATTTAGACTCTTTTCAGCTACTCGTTTCTGCACACGATTCCAAACAAGGGTTAACGCCACACAAATCCTATATCGAGCAATCCTATCCACCAGCAGAGTCCAAAAAAACCTGCAAGACTCGTTAAACTGCTCCTAGCACTGTACTTATTAAATAATGAAGTAATAGAACTTCAGATTTCAATCGACTACCACTCAAAAATTTGTTTTAATAATCAGAATATCACGTCCTTTCTTTATATATCTCATCTCTCCTTATCATCATCCTTAATGTAACAAACCCACACACTCCGTACCCGCATACTTTAATGACATTCTTCGCTGAATTGCCCAAAAAAAGCCACTTTCCTAACAAGACCTAAGGAACGTACGTTATGCTTTGACGAGTCCCGTGATCTTTATATCACTCTAAACGGTGTTGTTTTTTCCAAATTTGATGGCGGACCTGAAAAATTGTTAACTTCAAGGACAAGTCAAATGAAAATAATTAGAGCCCCAGATTTTTCAGTCTCAGCATTCACCTATTGAGTCTCCACTCAACAGCTCCTATTGATACTGCTCTTAGATAGCTCCACGCATTATTTCAGTTTGAATTAGGATCATAATTGCACATTTGACATGATATCCGTAATCCAGAGGTATGCAATCGGCAAGGCTGTGTGTCGCAATCGAAATGTTCGTTCGATCACTTATTTACATTCGGGAGCTCGAGTTCGTGGTCTGAAACGGGAGCCCTCTAGCTACTTGAAAAACCCAAAAGGGCTTCCCTATCAGGATATAAAGGAGTCAGAATATCAAGACATAGTAAGACGGAGCTTACAATTTGATCAAAGTGGCATTGTTTTATCCAATGATCTGATCCTCCAGTGTTTAACGCATAAATCATTCGCTCACGGTTCTAAGCCGTATAATGAGAAACTGAGTCTGTTAGGTTCACAGTTTTTGAAATATCAAGCATCCATACATTCTATAAGTCAACCAAAAATACCCTCACCTGTATCAGAAGAAAAACTACATCATGCAGTAAGCGGGCTAAACTTCACTAATTTAGGAACTAAATTATCCAAATCACTGATTTCTAAAACATTTATGGCTGCATTTATTAGGGCAAAAAATTTAGATTCCTTGGTATTTTGGAAAATGAAAGATCCACTAAGCGATTCAAATTGTAACGGCGAAACGACAGTACTTTCCACAGTACTAACAGCTTTTGTTGGGGCAATTCTTGTTATGAATGGACCCATAAAGGCTAATCGCTTTGTGAGTAAATGCTTACTCAATAGCGACGAAGACCATTCATTGCTAAAGATTGCCGATAAGCATTTTCAAGATTTCAATTCAGTAACTGAAAAATAGATCGATATACATTTGTAAATAGTAAACTGTGCACGGTTAAGATGAAATAGTCTTCAATATTACGCACTATAGTACGTATTTATCCGGATGATATATAATACACTGGCTTCTCCCTTTGCCTAATTTAGATGAGAATTTAAATAAGCGATTTCCTCCTTCAGACTAGCTTCTTCAACCGTTTTAACCAGCTCTTTAGTGCATTTCGCTACATCGAAAGCGATACCAGCCAATCTCTGCTTGAAATTTTTGTCTGCAAATTCATCATCGCCCTTAATTTCGGTAACTTTCCCTCGGCTACTCAGTTGACATAATGTCAGCATTCTCAGCGAACAGTCTTCTAAGCTCTTTACGACCCAGTTACCATGTTCCTTCAGACTAGCGTTACGGCTCTGATTCATAGACACGCTGGTGGCTTCTACCATTTGATTTATGACTTGATTGATGGCGTTAGATTCTATTCTCAACTCGCGCTTGGTTGCATGAGGCTCTTTGATAGAACTTAATAGTGATTGAATTGTGGATATAACCTCCACAGTTTGGTGCTCCAAATATAGTAGAAGCTCCGACAAAGTATTATCTGGATTCTCAATGTCGAATCGATCAACATCAAAATCCACATCGCGACTTTGTTCTGTGGCTCCTTTATTATCGTCACTTTCTCGAGTTGGTCCTATTCTAACTGTGTCGATTTCTGGTTTGCGCTCTGCTAGAACATTTGTACGTAGGTCGCCGCTTGTCTCCTTTTTGAGGGGAACAAATTGGTAGTCTGAATAATCATCAGAGTAGTCCATAGGAAGCTGTTTTTCTTGTACAGTGTTGATTTTGTTTTCTTCGGCCACAGGATCGTGTTGCAATGCTTTTTGATTCTCACTACGTGACAAACCGTCTTCATTTTCTATACTGCTTGAGGCAGATACACTGTCATCTGGGTTAATTGCTCTTGTTGACGTGTTTTTAGTGTTAAAAGATGGATTAGTGTTCAGCTTGGCAGAATATAACTTAGATGTTGCTGTATCCTTATTGTTTGATTGATCATTCGCCCGGGCCTCACTAGAAGACACCGTGATTTTGTCCATATTTTGAGGTTCTATCATAGTTTCGGTCTTTTTCAGTGACTTCTTGAGTTGCAGATACGTTTCACCATCATCGCTAGATGACAAATTATTAGTGCTATTATCCTTGTTTTCATCACTTTCGTCATCACTCATGTGTTCAAATGTTTTTCTCAACTTATCAGTCAGCTTTGAAGGCGAGGTATTCTTTGCAATGGATACAAGGGGAGGATTTTCAGAACCATGTCCGGTGTTCGTGTCAAGTATAGCACCTCGCTTTTCGATCAGCTTGTCTGGATGTTCTATTGATGCCCCAGGAGCATTTATTAATCGTTTACTATCCTTAGGTTCTTTGTCAACCCTAAAGCCAATTCCAGTACCATTCGTAAACGAGCTTAGCTTGTCAGTGAAGCTTCGACTGGTTGATGAAGGCATATCAAGATTGCTTTGCGACTTAGCTGAGAATGTTTCAATACTATTATCTTCTTTTTGGTATTCAGCGGCATGTTTTGTAGGTACTGCCGTTGAAGCCGTTGAAGGGCTAGGTAATTCTCTGTCAATCTTCTCCTTTAATTTTGTCGGAGTATCAACAGGCGTGTTGAGGGAGAAATTGGAAAGACTGTCGAGCTTATCATCCACAGTGTTAGGAGAAGTTTTGACAGATGGCCGGTTTGGTCCTGCGGATGCTGTTTCGTTTTTCGGTTTATTAGGTGTATCAGATTCGAAACTGAGTTTCCCCCCAGAACTTATATCAGATTTATCATTATTAGCAAATGCCAGTTTTCCATCATCTTGTTGTACTTTTGATGGAAGTCCTGAAAATTTAAAATTTACTTTGCTGGAGTGTGCAGATGATAAAGGTGATTTGCGATCTATCATAGAAAACAGTAAATTGCCAGAGGCCTTCCGGGAGGAGGATGCAGTTGAACTTGGACTCATATTCGCTCTTTGGGTGATTTTTAAAGGTTTAACTGGAGACATTTCATCTGCAGTGTCTCCGGAGATAGAGAGGATTCCTCCTGGTTTGAAATGATTGAGATCATCCATTTGTGGAGATTGGCCGACCGCCCGAGATGGCATGGTATTCATCTCTTTTTTCCCGTTGCTTGCCTCATAAGTATTTTTAACTTTGATCTTGCTTGAACCGATGAGATTGCATATTGAAAAAGCCAATTCCGATATAGCTGCCTGTACTGTGATCTTTGGAAGTAACGTAGTGAATACAGAATAATATCTGACAGCAGTGATAGTATGAGATAATGATGCTTTCAAAAGTATAACCTCATCTCTAAATTCGGGAGTGTCCACGAATACTAAGAGTTC
This sequence comes from Zygotorulaspora danielsina, assembly GCA_030572985.1. Classification (NCBI taxonomy): domain Eukaryota; kingdom Fungi; phylum Ascomycota; class Saccharomycetes; order Saccharomycetales; family Saccharomycetaceae; genus Zygotorulaspora; species Zygotorulaspora danielsina. The sequence continues at coordinate 34,688 of JAJMCL010000021.1, forward strand.
AGCGATTGCATTTGACAATGTGGAAAGATTTTCAAACAGCTCCGTCCCAAATTCCTCCTTTTCAAGTTGTAAAGTAGTATACAACATAATGAGCAGATTGTTAACTCTAGTAACCGACTCAAAGGGAACGGAGCTGCTATCTGATATGAACTTTGATATTGATTTTTCATCTAGCGGATATTTTTCTCCAATTTTATCCAACAGATGTAACGGCTCATTTGATACATTGTGATCTGCTTTTGCGTAGCTCGAGTGCTTGGATCTAAAACCCATTTCAGAGACTTGCTGCTTTAAAGTCTCGTTCTCAATTGAAAGGGCGCTGACTTGAGAGCTTAGCGAGCTTAATTCTTTTTGGTATGAGATAATGGGTCCAGAAGTATTTGATTCGTGGGATTCAATTGACGCTTTTTTTCTCAAAGAAGAAATCTCTTGCTCACTCTCCTTGAGTTTGCTATTGAGAGCTTCGAGTTGTTCCTTTAACAGCTTGTTTTGTATAATCAAATTATCTGTGTCGTTACTAACTTCATTGACTGTACAAGAAGTGTTTTTAGTAATATCTTCAGTGAGAGTATTATGATTTGAACTTTGAGGTAATCTCGGGACCTGTGTCGAATTATTGGCGAGATTGGGAATATCATAGCTGTGTCCCTTTGTAACTTCGGTGGCACTATTGATGCTTGACTTCCCACCTGTTCTCGAGTGATCAACCTCAATGGATTCATTGGAAAAATGAAAGGGGCTTTTTTCTGTATCTTCAATGGGGCTATCAGCACTTGATTTTTTATCCATTTTTGAGTTTTGAACTAACTTATCGACTGCATTGGGAGTATGATAGAGATGTATTTTTGCATCCTTAATAGGGCTATCGGTGCTTGGTTTTCCATCCATCTTCCAGTGGCTAATGCTTGCGTCAGTTTCAGTGTCATGTTCTTTTGTTTCTTTTCCATTTGGGGTGCTATTAGAGTCCATAAATTGATAGTTTTCAGTAACCATCTTTGTTACAGGAGTTGCGATTTGCTGAGAATCACTATGAAGACTTAAATGAGTTTCTTTCTGTTCATTGAAATTGTTCGGAGTTTCATTGGCATCGAAATTATGACGCGCAGGATAATTCTCAGTGGCACTGCTGAGCTTGTCAATATCCGTATCAACTTTAAGACTTTTGGTGCCTTCTTCTTCATCAGAAGACCAATCAATGGAAGCCTTTTTGGGAATTACCTGGGATGTTTGGATTGCGGTGGCTGTGGGTACTAAAGGTTTAGACGGATCAACAGATACGCTACCCAAAGCCTCTTCCTTATTATTTTCTTGGCCTAAATGATCATCATTTTCGGTGCCGAAAGAATCGTAGCCTCTTCGTTTTATTTCATACAATATATCATCTACTAGATCGTTAAACCTCGTCTGGGATAGATTTGCGAGTTTCTGCCTGGCCTGATTTCGCTTTATATGAAAGCTCGCCTTTGGTAGTAAATACTCTGGCTGAGTGTGATCGTCATTTATCCTTCTTTGTAATTCATCATAAACATCTGTGCTTAATTCGTAAAACTGCGATGAGGAAAGTTTCAGCAACTTTGCTCTTGCTTTCTGAGCCCGTGGAGAGTTTGAACGATCATGCTTTGTCTCAGTGACTTCGAAAAAAGTTCGTAGTGCTAGGTAGTATCCGTGGATGTCCTTGTGGAGCATCGAAGTAAAATGAAGTGACTTTCCCGAGCTTGCCATTACTGTCTCCAAAGCAGACTAAAATAGAAACAGAAAGGAAGTATTCGAAGTCTTGAAGTGTATTCTGGAACTGCCAACAAAACTTCAATTCCCGGCAATTGCAATTCTTTTATTACTTCACCGGCGGTGAAAGGAGATACAAAATGATCTACGCCATGTCGATGGAAATATCTGACGCGTGAAACTCTAAGAAGCACGTACACCGTATAAAGGAAGCAACTAAGGAAGAGATGAGTAGTGTTAAACTCGAAACGTTACAACTTCGAGGAACAGGAATACATTTATATAATAATAAAAGCTAATATTTTTCTATATTACATGGTCACGACTCATTAAATTCTTGATCTTACATGATTTTTGCAGAGCATTATGAATGCGTTGACTTACTAAGACATCAAATAGTCTAATGCATTTCATCTCAAATAATTATGATACGGACCTTCGTCATCGTAGAACTAACTGAAATGCTATCTAAAATTATGTTGAATAGCGGCTTGAGATTCTATCATGTTCATTTTGAGCGAAACTCTGCTTGGTCGAAATAAACGCAGAGCTAGGCTGCTGAGAACAACCGAGATAGATGATAAAGCCATAGCTGCACTAGCCCACACAGGCGATAATCTGGAATTTTTATATGGATAGATTACACCTGCAGCAATCGGAACGGCAACCATGTTATACACCAAGGCCCAAGTGAAATTGAATCTGACTCTTCTAAATACTTTATGCGAGAGCTGAAACAGAATGAGTAGCGATTTCAAAGTATGAGTTGAGGACAGTAAAACAAAATCACATGATATCATCGCTAAATCGGAACCAGAAGCAAGAGCAATTCCAACATCTGCCTGAGACAATGCCGGTGCATCGTTGATACCGTCACCTACCATCGCAACCACGGCTGGCTTTCCATTTTTTTTGTAATTACGCTGTATCCATTCAACCTTGTTCGCTTTTTCGGCAGGCAAAACCTCTGCTACTACTTGATCAATACACAATTCCTCTGCAATAGACTTGGCAGTTTTCTCATTGTCACCCGATATCATCCAGCATTCAATCCCCTCTTGCTGAAGATTTTCAATAACTCCTTTCGCCTCTTCTCTTATTTCGTCTCTTGCACCGACAAGGAGAACGGGGAGAAAATTCGAGCTTTGAAAAAAGCTTGAGCATTGTAAAGCAACAATTACTACACTGTTTCCTGCAAGCTTCCACTCATCGAGAAGTTGCAGTTGATGTGTCGTCAAATTGACCTTGTTTTGTGTCATAAACCTCTCATTTCCCAAAACAACCCTAGTAGGTCTTAATTCATTCCATATATTATTTTTAGCGTGCTCTTCGGGCAGAGATATCTCTCCGATCATTCCAAGCCCCGGGACTTCTTCTGTAACAGAAACCTTGTTGGTTGACAATTGATTTCCAAAGTTCTCATTGATAAAGTTTTTAACACCTATTGCAAGCGGATGTTTGGAATTCGACTCCAAGTCCCGCGCAAGTTGTGCAGCAATAACTCTGATCCTCGGATCGCTGTGGATGGCAAAGTTTGTGACCCGAGGAGCACCCCCTTTCGTCAGAGTTCCCGTCTTATCGAAACAAACAACTGAGACCTTGGAACCATCTTGAAAAGCTGCACCTCCCCCTTTTGCAAGAATACCGTACTTGGCAGCCAGCCCGCCTCCTACAAATATTGCCGTGGGAGCCGCAAGACCGATTCCACAGGGGCAAGCAACAACGAAAACCGATATAGCAAACTCAAGTGACCAAACGGCCCATCCGCCGATATTCGCATCTAAGTAAGTTTGAGGAAGTCTCCCAGTGTAGCCTAGGGACAGCCAGATTATCCATGTTGATATCGCAAGAAGGACTATTATTGGGACAAAGTATCCAGTGAGCTCATCTGCTAGCTTCTCTACAGGCGCCCTTTTCAGCTGCCCATCACGTACTGTGTTGACGATATGGTCTAGCAATGAATCACCTTCTATCGCTGCTAGCTTTCCTAGGGTAGTAATTCTGCCTACATTGACAGTACCCGCAAAAATTTGTTCACCTGGTTTGTGATCAACAGGTATCGCCTCTCCTGTTAATGCACTTTCATCGAATTGGGTTTCACCGGCAATTATGATGCAATCTGCCGGAGGAGATTCGCCTGGGCTAATTTTAATGTAATCCCCAGCTTCTAAATATTTAACATCGACAACTCTTTCATGGGCATCGCCCTGGACGGTTTCAACCAAGGTGGCAGTGTGCTGTTTCATGGATCCTAAATTGCTGATTGCTGCTGCCGTTTTACTTTTAGAAATACTTTCGAGCAATCTTCCAATTAGCAGGAAAAAGGTCAAGAAGACGACAGAATCAAAATATGTAGAGGTGTGATTTTGACTGGTATGAGGTTGCGTTGCTCCGATAGCTAACAGAGCAATGCTTGCGAAATATGCTACCGTCGTTCCTAGAGACATGAGCAGATTCATGCTCCCGAATTTGAAAAGACGCCTTCGCCAATTGGTTTTTTGTTTCCAGAGGACTCTAATTTCCTTAAGTGCCTTTCTATGGAAGATGTCTGCCAAAAAAAAATACACCGGCGAACTCAAAATCAACAATATCCATATCACCCTCGATACATTACCATGCCACAAGGGCCGCATCAACCACATCCTGAAGCTGTTATTAGAATTCAAAAGAGACATTCCAACAACACCAAATATGAAAGTTGGGATTGCAAAAATCGTGGTAACTGACAACCTGATTATAATTTGGCGAGTATTTTTACTAGCCATTTTTTTTAAATGCTCCTCTAGTGACAACTCTTTCACAATCGATATTCTAAAGTTGTTATCGGAATTATCCCCGATATCTCTCAGAATTGAAGCTATGATCGCCCTTATTGTTACACCTTTTTCTACGCTCGGTATATAGCTGAATTGGACATAAGGATGTGTCAAAGTAATTTCCGAATTTATGGCAAGGCTTGCATCACCGAATTTCTGTAGATTATCTTTAATTCTTTTAGGACAATGACTGCAGTACATTCCATCAATGCGCAAAGTCACAGATCTGCGAGCTACTTTAGCAGATGAATGACTAGTCTGCTCTATTTTCCCGATTAAGCTAAAATCATAGCCAGCATCTTCTATGGCCTCCTTTAAACCTTGCAATTCCTTTGAGCTATCAGAGTCAACGATGAAAATGCCGACTTTCGAAACAACGTTGATGGCAGCATCCTCAACGAATGCCAACTCCTGCACTATATTCTTGATAGTGGAAGCACAAGCAGCACAAGTTATACCTCCTATAGCAGCCGTGATTTTGAATTTTGATTCTTTTGTTACAGGCAGGATGTCGACTAACTTGGTATCGTACCCGGAAGCGCGAATTGACAAAATTATTTTCTGTACAGTCTGTTTGTTAACTGTGGTGACTTTGGCAACATGATTGAAAGGATCTACAACGACGCTCTCTTTCCCATGTAGATTCTCTTCTATAGCAATTTCGAGCCTTTGAGCACAACTGGCGGATTTCATGCCGCTGATCTCGAGAGTAGCCTGATAAAAAGTATCATTTCCCTCGACGTCAGTCGAGATATTATCAGAAACAACCGCTTGGTCCTCTGATCTATGATTTCTACAGTATTCGCAGTGCTTTAAATGTGTTCGATATCTCTTTTGTTGTACTTTCTCATCATATAACCTAGTTCTGAGCCACTGGAACAAGTTTTTATAATTGACCTTAGAGCTCGCATTATCGACCGAGTGATTCGACTTGGAACTTTCTAAATCTGTTACATAGTAAACGTCATCCACTTCAAAGCCAGCATCTTCAAGCAGTTCTTTGACGTTACGCAAAAAATTGGAATAAGTTCCCTTTTTATTGGCAACATGGTTCACCGTGATAATGCCGGTATCTAAGTCAGCGAAGTATCCCGTCGCGTCAATTTTCTGCGAACGTGCTCGACCTTCAGGTTTCAGGAATGGCCTTAAAATCAACAGAGGCTCATCGTAAATAGTATTATTAGTAATAACATTATTTGGTGATTGCCATTTGTCTACCTCATCGGTACTATTAATGGGAAAGGAAAAATAGTGCGAGAGAATGTCTTTGATGAACGATTCACACTGTTCACAATGGATATTGTTTATGTGGATCTTAAGCGAAGACATGACTTTGATTGATTCTAGACATCTTTTACTTGAGACTCACTCTTCGTTTCTTGCTTTCCTTATCTTTATACCTTTGAGACCTTATTGCTGTAAAAGCGAATCTCCAAACACATCGGAAAAAATGGCCCATATTGGCAAACTACATTTAGTTCAACGGTACCTCCCACATTGAAAGTGCAAAAAAATATCGAATGAGTTTTTAAAGCTGACTGAATCAATTGCGCAGTGGTATAGAGCTCGTAGCTATTTATGTATACAACCAATATAGAAAACTAAGACTTACAACGTACAATCATAAATGATATAATATGTCCACCTTTCGGCCTTTTTGGAGGAGCTCAGCGCAGGAATCCTTTCTTCTTTGGCTGGGCGGGAGATTGACTTATTGGATTATTCAAAGAATTTTCTAATTGATGCTTTTTCTCTTCAAGTGCCTTTAATTGCTTGTTTAGCTTTTCCTTCATTTCCTTATGTCTGGCAAACAATTCCGCTTCAGATTTTTGTAATTTTTTCTCCTTTTCGGACACTTTTTGATGAAAGACGCTTTTCATCTCTGCTTCAAGTTTAGCCAATTTTGCCTCATGTAGTTGTTTTTCCTCCTTCTGCCTTGTTTCTGGATCAAATTCCTTGAAGACTGAATTGTCCTGTTTAATGCCTAACTTTGCCAACTTTTCAGATCTATATTTCTCGTAAAGAACATTGTTCGTTCTTTCACATAGCTCTTCTAAGTATTGACTAATTAACAAGTCACGGAGGTAGACGAAATCGCAATGATCAGAGTTGTCAACTTCTATGATCCCCCATGGATATGAGCGCCCTCGGACTAGTTTACCATCAGAGTTCTGTACTTGCTTGGTTGAACCTACAACTGCAAATGGAATTTTTTCATAAAGAGATTTAGAAGCATGAATGGTCTCTTCGTCGTCCAAAGAATAGTGTGGTGGCTCAAATAGCATCACATTTGCTTCATCCAGTTGTCTTCTGATTCTTTTTTTGAAGGTCTTGATTTCCTCTTCCGTTAAGATATCTGATTTAGCTATGACAGGGATTAAGTTACACTTCTCATGAATTTGTTTACAGAATTCAAGATCCAGCGGCTTCAGGTAGTGTGCCGTTGGCTCGATAAAATACAGGCAAGCATGAATTCTATTGTCATCGTCAGATGATCTATTGATTTTATTCTCCGCATCCAAATATTGATCAAATCTATAATTAACCTCATCGACAATAGGTTTCCACGAATCGGTATTATCAATAGCACCACCGAATCCAGGAGTATCAACCACAGATAACTTCAAGCTTACACCGTTTTCTTCAATCGTTGTTGACATTGTCTTAATCTTTACAGAAGCACCTATATTTTCGGGCTCCCCAAATTCTTGCGCTGTCTGGCCATCTCTATCATTTTTACTTTCCCCAGCCTCGGAATCACCTTCAAGTTTCAATCCATCTAGTTTCTCTTCAACGTTACTCTCACTGTCATTCTCTAGATTTCTGTTAAATAGGGTGTTTATCAAAGTGCTTTTTCCAAGGCCTCTTTGACTGACACATAGCAAGTTCAAATTAAAGCCTCTGCGAATAGATTTTCTGTGCCATTGCTTCGGCAAATTTGCAAACCCAACAAATCCATTTATTTGACGACGGATGATTTTCAAGTCTGGCTGCTCAGGAAGCACTTGTCCAGATCTAATGCTGGTCACGCTACCGTTCTCCCTGCCATCGGCTGTGCTGGCGCCATTACCATTCTCATAAGAAAGGTTATTTTCGGCTGATGAATTTCCCACTGGCGTGTCCGAGTTTGAACTAGATTGCGCGTTCACTGCAACGGGCTCCGCAGCATTGATCTCAGATTCTTCCTTCTTAATCGACACCATATCGCCTTCTGCTGACATCGCTGCTCCTTAAATCGCAGTTCGATTGCTTTAATACAATGCTTGCAGTTGTTGTGAATCCTTAAGCAAAGATCGATACTTTCAAAAATAAGTCCTGGCGTCGCAGCGTACTTTGTGAAGTTCGTCAAGTCTACGCCAAATCGGGTAATTGTCTCGTCTTTGTCCTGCTGAAGAATTCATCGCTTTGGCTTCGATTTTTGAGCATTACCCTCTGCAAAGAAAACAGATTCCACAAAATCCGAACTGAAAAAAAACATTTACGCGAGAGGCGGGTAACCGTCTCACGCGCGATTATCATATCGTTTTCTACGTGTGGTCTATATCACTGGCTGAGGAAGGCCCAGGGGGAATAAGGGGTCGCGCACAGCGAGGTGGGGGCACAGGAGAAATGCGCTCTCATGACGCGAAACGCCTTCCCAACAAGGAAAATCTTTGAAAGCTAAATGCCTTCTTGCTATTTGTGACCTTGCTGCAACAAAGAGGAAATTTTTCCTGCTAACCCCTCGGCGTTGGGCTTCCCCCCACCAACCTTTCAATAACATTGACGTGTTGAGCTCTTGAAGAGCGATATTATTATGACACAACCAGATCATTATCGAGAACGCGTAATGTTTCTTGGTGAAAATTGTCGCGTTCTGATGCGTACTGAACTTTAATCGAACCGTGATGCTAACCATTGCACCCTCGCCGTGTGCTTTCCACGTTGTTTCCTTTGCGCGTTGCTCCTGTGGACATTTTTTTTCCTTGGCGTCTCGACTCATTCTGTACGCGACACAGCTTTTTTTTTGCCTTGTTAACTCATCTTTGATCTGATATTGATCTGATTCACCGATCCGATTTGATTTTGATCTGACTAGACGTATAAACAGAAAATTTTTCTTTGATCTAAGCAGATCACTACACTACTAAAGTTTATAGCGAGACCTTTGATCAATTGTGGCAGAGTTGGTTAGCAGACTGAAATTTGTTGGCTATGAGTTCTAGTGATTCGGTGGATCACCAGAAGATGCAGCAACAGATCAACAGGTTGATCATTAGCGGCTCTAAATACAGTGCTAGTGGCGATTTCGCGAAAGCAACTGAGTGTTATGCGGAGCTGTTGGATTTGGAGTCGCAAAATGCGAGCCATTATGTGTTGTTGGCTAAATGTCTTTACCAATTGGGGCTCCAGAAAAATGATATGTTCGGAGGCGGCCAGGATGAATCGGATGGCGATGACGATAATGAAGGTGCTGGTCTCGATGACGACGAAGACGCGGATGCTGATGATGGTTTTGAGTCCTACAGTGAGAATGAGCTGGATCAAGACAAACTCGCTCTGAACCAAAAGTTCTTCCAGTTTGACCATGAGGAGGAAGAGGAGGAGGAAGAAACAACCTACTCGTCTTCCGAAAGTGATAATTCTGATGACAATATGATGCCGAATCAGGATAACGACGACAAAGATATTGTAAAATCTGAACTGCAAATATCTGAATTAGACCCGGAAACTCCACATCCGTCAGAAACGAACAGGTTTCAAGATTATTTGAAGGGTGACGTTTTTGAAAATGCAATGGAATTGCTATTTCGTGCACGTATCATATATACCGAATCACCTTCATACTCATTACCACCTGCATCAACAACCTCCGCATCAACACAAACAACAACATTCCCATCATCATTAACTGCATCATCAACATCAACATCAACATCATTGTCATCACTTAACAGTCGCAGCCTAAAGAAAGAAGTTCAACTGAAATTAGTTGAAATTCATGATCTGCTGGGAGATATCGATCAGGAATTAGAAGATTTTGCTCAATCAATAAACGATTACGAAGAAGCAATACGATATTATAGGGATGCGACCATGATAGAAAATGCCGAAGAGATTATTAATATATATCTAAAAATGGCAGAATCTTTAAGATGGCTCGATTCGACTGATAAAAATATAACGAAAGAAAAACACAAAATTTACTTGCAACAAATCTTGGATTTAATACAGAAAAGAATCGAATCAGGTGAATCTGTTGATTTAGAAGAGGACAATCAAAGAATAGAGAGATTAAAAGAAGACTTGGATGTTTTAGAGAAAGGCAAAGTGAATATTAAGGAGAAAATTTTAACACAATCGTCAATGATGGAAGCGCTTCTGCAACAAGCAATGAGTAAAACTCAAAGAAAGAAAATAAATGATTTATCCAACATGGTAAAAAAGAAGAAAGTACGTAAATGAATAGTTTATTTGATTTTTTAATGACTTTTTGCTTAAACTTGGTTTTGCGATTCGGAACATGGGCGTGTCAAAACATAAAAAAACATGAAAAAAAGGTAAAATCGTAAATTGAAAAGCGTTGAAGTTTCAACTTAAACAATCCTCAAAGGGCTAGTTTCGTTTCCTGAAATAAAAAACCAATTTACAATGCCACCTAACTCAACTCCTGCTCCTGAATCATCCCCTAAGAAGTTACTTGAACTAGCCAAGACGCTTCAGTTTGTGTGGTTCACTGGTCATGCAATAACACTGATTAGTACCCTACTTTGTTTCCTTTCTTCCAGACCTGCTCTATACAGAATTGCCTACTTTGGTGTTCTAGAGTCATTCGGTATCATTACCTACCAGCACTATTTTGTCAAGCAAAGAACAGGTGCAGCAACTGAGGCAAATGTAATCTCCCCAACTTCTCTTCTACAAGATGGTGATGCTTTGTATTTTTTGATGGCTACTGTATGGTTGTTCACTCCACAGTTTACTCTCTCATTGGTTTCATATGCCATGTTCTCGCTGTTCCACGTCTTAATCTATGTAAAAAGCATTATATTACCAGAGGTTTTCGGTCTAAATGGATCCAACAGCAAATTAGTACAATTTATTGACAGTTATGTTCGTAGCTACAACGAGAAATGCATGTATTGGGTTGGTGGTGCTGAATTAGGAATACTTATTTGCTTATTTTGTCGAGTGGTTTTTTGGTATCCAAGATCAGTGATCGTTTTTGTATCGTACTCCTTGTTCATTAAGTTTAGATTTGAGAACTCAAAGTACATGAAGTCCGCATTCGCCCAATGGAGAGTTAGAATGGATGGTCTTATGAGCCATCCATCTATCCCCATTCAAATCAAGCAGTGCTACAACAAAGTCAAGAGTGTATTGGTTCAGCTATCGCAGTTCCATATTATCAAACCACCTAATTCTGGACAACCCAATGGAAGTTCTAAAAGCGAATAGTGGAATTTTTTTTTTTACCAGTATGTAAGCTAGTTTGTTACATAATTTACTTCATCTTCGTTCTGTTTAATTTCAAGCACCTGACCATGCGGCTGGACTTGACTGCAAGATAGAGCTTGGCAACATTTAGTCACCTTTCGTAGTACGCCGGATGGTTTCTGAGACACCAGCTGGTAACTAGAAGGGGCAGGTATGAATTTTAAATACATACAACAGAGGTATTTACACGATTCATGAAGATTTCATGATAAGGGGAGCTTAAGCAACATGAAGCAGGATGCGGATTCAAAAGCGAAAGAAGAAATACTTTCAGGCAAATCTCGTAAGATGGCTCAATTCCTTGCTGTCCACTAGGGTTCTGTGCGAACATCAAAAGTCAAGTTTTAAGAGTCACTTATTTCCCTTCTTGATTTCCACCTTAAATAATCTCAGGGCCCAAACTGCAGTATATATCTCACTCTAATTGAATCAAGATAAACGCATTACCTTTTCCCCGGGGCTCACCTATCTATACAGATGTGGACGTATAAAGCCGTTCCATTGATTATATATTACATAAAGAATATGGCATAGCAGCTATGCCATCTATTGCTGAAGATAGAAAGAGCTTAACATGAAACATTTGGAGGAGTCACATTATGCAGTTTCGTAATGTGCTCGTCATCCCAATCTTCCGTACAGTTCTACTGATAACTGTTTAAGAGGTCGAACGATCGTCAGAAGTAATGATTAAATGTTCTACGTGTCATTAAAAGCTATAATTTGGTAAGAAGATCAGGTTGTCGACATTCATTTAAGTAATTTTAAGTATGGCATGTCACTCCCATATCGAAAATACATATTGTAATGTTGAAAGGTGAAAAGTTTGGTGGAAGAATTGGCGAAGAGTGGCATCTAAGTAAATATTTTCTTTAGTATTGTGTACAAAATTCGGTTTATGGTACATTAGCGAAATCCAAGAAACGATCACTAGCAGCAGTATGGAACCCTCCTCTATAGAGCTAAACCACTTATGACGTAACATTTGACCTCTAATTTTGTTTACGCTCCTAAAAACGATGTCCGGCAAGCAAACAGCAAAAATGCCCGTTGTCCGGCAGGCGCCGTCGAACGAGCAGATCGAATCTCGTCGAAGCTTCTCAGATGCCGCATGTGGTTTTTTCTGAATTCTAACTACAAGCTGACGTTTACGTTAAATATAATTCCGCTGCAGCAGGACAAATCTAGAGCGTTCTTTCTAGAATCTTCGATTAATGGTCGCAATTGAAAATCAAGGGCGAAGTTAGCGACAACGAGGGAGTTGTCGAATCGATCGAAAATTATATAAAAGGAGTCCTCTGTTCCCATTATGATACGAAACTATAATTTTCATCGTTATCTTATGCCATTCCATATAAGCATCGATTGATATAGAATATCAAGTGGATTGTCCATATTGAAATTCGATTAAAACATATAATCAGAAAAGATGTCTAAGGCTGTTGGTATTGATTTAGGTACAACCTACTCTTGTGTTGCTCATTTCTCCAACGATCGCGTTGAAATTATCGCAAATGATCAAGGTAACAGAACCACTCCTTCTTTCGTTGCCTTCACCGACACCGAAAGATTGATTGGTGATGCTGCTAAGAATCAAGCTGCTATGAACCCAACAAACACTGTTTTCGATGCTAAGCGTTTGATTGGTAGAAATTTCAGCGATCCAGAAGTTCAAGGTGATATGAAACACTTTCCATTCAAGATTGTCGATGTTGAAGGTAAGCCACAAATTGAAGTCGAGTTCAAGGGTGAAAATAAAAAATTTTCCCCCGAACAAATCTCATCTATGATTCTAGGTAAGATGAAAGAAACTGCTGAAGCCTATTTGGGTACCAAGGTCAATGATGCTGTTGTTACCGTCCCTGCCTATTTCAATGACTCCCAAAGACAGGCTACTAAGGATGCTGGTACCATTTCCGGTTTGAACGTTCTGCGTATTATTAACGAGCCAACTGCCGCTGCCATTGCTTATGGTTTAGATAAGAAGGGTGGTGAAGAAAATGTTTTGATTTTTGATTTAGGTGGTGGTACTTTCGATGTCTCATTATTGACTATCGAAGATGGTATATTCGAAGTTAAAGCTACTGCTGGTGACACTCACTTGGGTGGTGAAGATTTTGACAATAGATTAGTTACTCATTTGGCTAACGAATTTAAGAGAAAAAACAAGAAAGATTTGACATCCAACCAAAGAGCTCTAAGAAGATTGAGAACTGCATGTGAAAGAGCTAAAAGAACTTTATCTTCTTCTGCTCAAACTTCTGTTGAAATTGATTCTCTATTCGAAGGTATTGACTTCTACACCTCAATTACCAGGGCTAGATTTGAAGAGTTATGTGCTGATCTATTCAGATCGACTTTAGATCCAGTTGAAAAAGTTTTGAGAGATGCTAAATTAGACAAATCCCAAGTTCATGAAATTGTTTTGGTTGGTGGTTCTACCAGAATTCCAAAGGTTCAAAAATTGGTTACCGATTATTTCAACGGTAAGGAACCAAACAGATCAATTAACCCAGATGAAGCTGTTGCTTACGGTGCTGCTGTTCAAGCCGCTATTTTAACCGGTGACCAGTCTTCCAAAACTCAAGATTTGTTGCTATTAGATGTTGCTCCGTTATCTCTGGGTATTGAGACTGCAGGTGGTGTCATGACTAAATTGATCCCAAGAAACTCTACTATTCCAACAAAGAAGTCGGAAACGTTCTCTACTTATGCTGATAACCAACCAGGTGTTTTAATTCAAGTGTTCGAAGGTGAAAGAGCTAGAACTAAGGACAATAACCTGTTGGGTAAATTCGAGTTGAGTGGTATCCCACCAGCACCAAGAGGTGTGCCTCAAATTGAAGTTACTTTTGATATTGACTCTAACGGTATCTTGAACGTTTCAGCCATCGAAAAAGGTACGGGTAAGTCTAGCAAGATTACCATCACTAACGACAAAGGTAGATTATCCAAAGAAGAGATTGAAAAGATGGTTGCTGAGGCTGAGAAGTTTAAGGAGGAAGATGAGAAGGAAGCTTCAAGAATTGCTTCCAAGAACCAATTGGAATCTATTGCTTACTCTTTGAAGAGCTCAATCTCCGAGGCTGGTGACAAATTGGAAGAAGCTGACAAAGAAACGGTTACCAAGAATGCCGAAGAAACGATTGCGTGGTTAGACAGCAACCAAACTGCCACCAAGGAAGAATTTGATGATAAGTTGAAGGAACTACAAGACATCGCCAACCCAATTATGACAAAATTGTATCAAGCTGGTGGTGCTCCAGGTGGTGCTGCTGGTGGTGCTCCAGGTGGTTTCCCTGGTGCTGGCCCTTCTGCCCCTGAACCAGAAGGACCAACAGTTGAAGAAGTTGATTAAATTGTTTGATAGACTTTATTTCTTCTATAATGATACGACTATTTACACTGTACAATAAATATATATATACAAATGAATAAAATTGAGTAATAATGTATTTTTGTTCTGTGACTAGAGTGGAGTGGAATATTGTCGACAGTTGCGATTCAAGACGAATTGGTTCTTATATTTCTTTCTCGTTAACAAAAAAGGGGCGAGCTGGGAATTGAACCCAGGGCCTCTCGCATGCTTGATAAATAAATCCTCAGTTTTCTGAAGATTCGCCCAAAGCGAGAATCATACCACTAGACCACACGCCCTATTAATTTGATGTTAGTTGGTTATTCCTCAAAAACGTATTCAGCAAATTCCAGTTAAAGTGACAGTAATAGGTGGGTATTCTTCGCATTGGGAGAGGCTTTTGTTAGAACTGAGATTCTTAGAACTGAGATATAGGAGAAAGAGTCATAAAATCATGACATGAACGTACTACAACCCTGACTTGTTGGAACTGAGAATCAGTAAGATATAATGACAGTATTTACAACGTGACATCTACAAATAATATGCTGAGTAACCAAGAAAGTTACGTGAGGTGAGCCTAACAAATTATCGTTCGATGTGGAAGTGAATCGAATGATATTTACTGCGAGACGATAACGATCAGGATCATCACTGCAACACATTCTATGGTCATCAGCCACCAATATAATCCGTGCAATTGATTCTATGGCTTCAACTAATGATGAGATTATCAGTGAAAAATTTCCACTGATAAAAGTGTTGGACGATTCAATAGGTACAATTTGTGACATATAAATACCTTTTTACCTGGTATTTGTTCTGTTCACTTCACATGTTTTGTATATTTTATATTGTAGAAAATCAAGGATTAATCTAAAGATTTATAGACCTATATACTCCGCCAGCTAATTACCAATGTCTACTAACCCAAGTTTCAACAACTCAAAGGATGAAAACCTCTTTCAATAGCAAGTGTTCCATTGTTTTTCATATTTGCATGCAAAAACTGTGCTCTATAAGACAAAAATTCAAAACAAACAACTAATATTAAAATAAAATTCAAATACTAATGATAATACGTGCAAATAAATAAGGTGAATCAGTGTGAGGTTTCTATAAGACAGGATAGTACTAGATTTAAATTTGTAAAAAATGTGCTCCACATTTTCTCTTTCATCATATTCAAGTATCTCATTTGGGAATGTGCTAAGAAGATCTCAAAGGATCGATGCTGGGTCTAAAGACGGCCTGGTGTTCCTGGATCATGAAGAGAGCAGACACTTTTCATTTCATGAGGTCCATTCCGGGGGCAATATAATACGCTACCTTGATCATAATATATGTGGATGGAATATATATTTATTGAACATTCTTGTAACTTAACGCCTGTAAATCACCTGTGGCTACGATAAAAAGCAGTTTGAACCTTTTCTTTAAAGGTGAAAAGTAAGAGTTTAGCAAGGTATCAATTTCACCAATGAAAGACATCATAACAGTTATCCATTTCAAGGAGGTAGAGCTGGTATAGCATGATTTGATTGATTCGCCGGTTTGGAAAGATTTCAAAGAATGAGTGGTAATAAAAACATTTATGACATGAAAGATTCTCAGGATTTATGGACCTTTCCAATATCAAATATTGAGACGCATGCTATGATGGAAACCTCAAAATACGAAGAAAATTATTTATCGAACTCGTTATGTGCGAACATTGGTGTCTATTGGAAGGCCAGGAGCTCCAAGTTCTCTTGGAACTTTTGGTTGTGACTAGTTTGGAATGGCTTCAGAGCGAGCGACTCAGATCTGACCAAGCAGCTGATTAACCCTTCTAGCGTAGCTTTACAAGACCAAATGTACCCGTAGCTTTCAAATTTTTCTGCAATCTGTTGCTGATGATTATTCATCAAGCCATCATTGACACATACAATTATGGGTTTTCCTAGTCTCACAGAATCAAGAATGGATCCTGTTCCAGCATGGGATATGATGAAATCAGCATATCTTATTATGACATTTTGAATCTCTGAAGAAAAATCTATTCCTATAATCTCGAAGTGACCACCAACCAAGGCTCTAGCTATGGGTGGCGCTGTGGTACCCAGTTGAGCCTCAGTAAGTGAAGATTTGCTTTCGAGACATCTTCCGTTATTCAATTGTTTCACGAACTGTTTATGAAAGTCTTTGCCAAACTGTACTATCATACGTTCAAAGCCCTTAATCTTCAGCTCCTCGATGAACTGAAACGAAACTACTACAGAAATTAGTTTGGGAAACGGTACAGTTGCTCCACAAGTTACCAACAGTGTCTTCATTTGTGCTCTGCATCAAAAGTGTATTATCCAGTTACGATGGTCCGTTCCATTCTTCTACTATTCAAAGTATCAAACCCTTTTAAATTTGACATCATGGTACACGTGATATTCACTACTTGTGTAAATATTCATGATTGTTGGAAGGGTGGCAAATCACTTCAGAATTGTAATTCATTTAACACCTTAAACACGAACAAGCCTCTCTTTGATTGTCAGAAAGGCTATAGGCGTAAAAGCAGCTTAAACTAACCTACCTGATATGGCGGCAGTAACAGAGAATCCAAAATTGATGTTGGCAACCCATGATAGTGGTATCAGGCCCTACTTTGAGCAAAAGATCCAGGATATTGAACTAAAGATCATATCAAAGACAGAGAATTTACGTAGACTAGAGGCTCAGAGGAATTCTCTCAATGAAAAAGTACGTTTCATTAAAGATGAGCTTCGTCTACTACAGGAGCCGGGATCTTATGTTGGTGAAGTGGTCAAAGTTGTATCTGACAAAAAGGTGTTGGTTAAAGTCCAACCTGAAGGAAAATACATTGTCGATATCTCTAAAGATATAAATGTGAAGCAACTTAAGGCATCTCAAAGGGTTTGTTTGAAAAGTGACTCATATATGTTGCATAAAATACTAGAGAATAAAGCTGATCCTTTAGTTTCATTAATGATGGTAGAAAAAGTGCCTGATTCTACATATGACATGTTAGGAGGTCTTAACAAGCAGATAAAAGAGATCAAAGAAGTTATAGAACTTCCTGTGAAACATCCAGAACTATTTGAAAGTTTAGGAATTACGCAACCGAAGGGTGTCATCCTATATGGGCCGCCGGGCACCGGTAAGACTTTGCTTGCAAGGGCTGTGGCTCACCATACAGATTGTAAGTTTATTAGAGTAAGTGGTGCTGAATTGGTTCAGAAGTACATCGGTGAAGGGTCACGAATGGTTCGTGAATTATTCGTAATGGCGAGAGAGCATGCCCCATCTATCATATTCATGGACGAGATAGATTCTATTGGCTCAAGCCGTGTGGAAGGCGGATCCGGGGGAGGAGATTCTGAAGTCCAGAGAACTATGCTAGAACTTTTGAATCAGTTGGATGGTTTTGAAACTTCCAAAAACATTAAAATTATCATGGCCACTAATAGGCTAGATATCTTAGATCCCGCATTATTGAGACCTGGTAGAATTGATAGAAAAATTGAATTTCCACCTCCAACGGTAGCTGCCAGAACGCAGATTTTAAGAATTCATTCTAGAAAAATGAATTTAACCCGAGGGATCAATCTAAGGAAAATTGCGGAAAAAATGAATGGCTGCTCAGGGGCAGATGTGAAAGGTGTTTGCACTGAAGCTGGTATGTATGCATTAAGAGAAAGAAGAATACACGTTACTCAAGAAGATCTAGAATTAGCAGTTGGTAAGGTCATGAACAAAAACCAAGAAACAAC
This sequence comes from Zygotorulaspora danielsina, assembly GCA_030572985.1. Classification (NCBI taxonomy): domain Eukaryota; kingdom Fungi; phylum Ascomycota; class Saccharomycetes; order Saccharomycetales; family Saccharomycetaceae; genus Zygotorulaspora; species Zygotorulaspora danielsina. The sequence goes on from JAJMCL010000021.1 coordinate 52,831, forward strand.
TATTTCTGCAGCTAAATTATTTAAGTAGCTAACTAATAAGTGCGATTTCTTAATGATTTTCTCGGTAAAATCTCATTTAACAGTCTCGGTTTCCTACCTATTTTCTTTAAATATAACGTATATATCACTAATGACGATAATATATGAAATTTTCTCTTTTTCAAAACGACCTAGTTACTTATTCAACCGAAGCGTTCTCACAGAAAAATTTTTCGATTTTTGCATGCCATCAATCAGATAGAAATTTGCAGTAACTCAGGTACCGATATTTCATCTTTTAGAATTAATTGTTCAAACACTGAAACAAAGATAGACGCAAACTCCTCGTCGTTAACTTTGCAAGATACTCGGCTGATAGAAGACGTAAGGTGATCTTCATCCGCAAATCTGTGCTAATATTTTGATAAGATAAAAGTAAAAGAAGTGAGAAACAGGTTCTAGGAGATTTTTGTTTTACATATTTTCTACAGTGAATCACAAGCTGAGCAAATATCTTCCCAACAAACCAGTGAGGAAATTACTAGGACATATCGCAACACAACTAGCTCTGGTCTAATGTCGGAACAGTTGGACTCACAAGGAACACAGACCCCGAATCTGGAACAGTCAGAACAGGGACATACCGTCACATTTGACAACACATATCCTGACTATGAGCAAGTAGCTGACGGGCAATATTCTCAGCCACCTCATCAGCACAATGCAGCAAACAACTTTTCTCAAAGAGGAGCAAGAAATGGCAACCAGGGTAGACAAAGCCAACAACGAGGCGGTCGATATGGCTCCAATAAGTATAATTATAACGCCAATAATGGCAATGCTTCAGGTCAGTATAATCGTTTCAGCAATGGTGGTCAAGCTGGGAATATTAGAAACTATAACAATAATGGTTACAAATCTAACCGGCGTAATATGAATGCGTCTGCCGTGAACATGCCATGGCAAGGATACTACAACCCTCAGATGTATTACATGGCTCCACAAATGGCTCCTGGTAATACAGGTGCTTCCATGGATATGCCTCAGTCGCCATCCCCAATTCAACCACCCTCATCGAGTTCATCACCTCCAGCATTGAAGAAGATCGAAATCACAACAAAGACTGGTGAGCATTTGGATTTGAATGCGCTTCATTCGAATATTACAAATGCTTCTCAACTTCCTCTTAGCGGAAGTCTGAGTGTAAAAGAATCTACAGTTCCAAGCACTGCACCGGAAAAAGTCGCGTCTATGGATAGTTCCTTGGCATCAGAATTATCAGTTGAGGAGACAACAACCGAGAAAGTATCGAAACCTGCAGAAAAGCCTATTTCTGAAGCAGAAAAAACCAAAAGGGAGTTTTTAGAGCAAATCAAACAACGTAAAGCAGCTCTTGAAAGGAAGAAGCTAGAACAATCGGCTTCAAAGATGAAAACTGCAAAAAATACTATGCCAGAACAATTGCTAGATTCAAAAGAGAAACTCCTTACAGCTGATAGTTCTTTAGACAACAGTACAGAAGCTCCAGAAAATGTGGATAGTCCACTGGCTCCCTCCCTAGAAGCTGTAGAGCTTGATATTCAAGAGAAGAAAACCGAAAATACCGCTGGTGTTGCTCAATCTCAAAATGAAGAAGACGAGGAAATCAACCATGATGATATGGGACATGCTAAAGCGGCAAGTTCTGCAGCAACTGATAAAGGGATATATAAAGCTGCATCTGAAGAGCTGAAAGCGGTTGACAAACCAGTTACAGTTGAAAGTTCACAAGATGTGCCTTCAAAGGATTCCATTGAGGTATTCTCAATTTCGGCAGATAAGGCATCTGCGGACGTCAATATGGAGTCAAATACTACCAGGGATACAAAGTTTGAGGATGTGCAAAATTCAGAGAGGGCTGAACCTAAGGAAGAGGCTGAACCTAAGGAGGAAGCTGAATTTGAGGAAGAAGCTGAGCCTAAGGAAGAAGCCGAGCCTAAGGAAGAAGCTGAGCCTAAGGAAGAAGCTGAGCCTAAGGAGGAAGCTGAGCCTAAGGAGGAAGCTGAGCCTAAGGAGGAAGCTGAGCCTAAGGAGGAAGCTGAGCCTAAGGAGGAAGCTGAGCCTAAGGAGGAAGTTGAGCCTAAGGAGGAAGCTGAAACTGAGGAGGCTGCATCTGAAACTCCTGCCGGTATCACTATGACGCAATTATTGGAAAGATTATCGAATGCAGCTCCAATTGAAGACATTTATTCATTCAAATATCCATCGGGTGTAGATGTTCCTGATCCGAAGTACAAAAAATCGCACATCAAGTATGCTTATGGTCCAACATTTTTACTTCAATTCAAAGATAAAGTTAGAACTATAGCAGATGAGGAATGGGTGAAGAAAACAGCCTCAAAAATTGTTATCCCTCCTGGCATGAACAAGGCTGGACGACAGAGAGACGGCAACTCTTTTGGTGGATCTAGTGGAAGGATGGCTGGGGGTGACTTCAGAAAAAGCGGTTCCATGAGAAATATGGATGGAAGGTCAAGCTCGAGAAACTCTTCGAAAAAGAAATCTAAGAGGATGTTAGATGATAGAAGATCTAACAGGTCATACACATCAAGAAGAGACAGAGAAAGGGCTGCTGATTTGGATCGCAAAGAAAGTGAGAAGCCAAAGGAAGAAGTTGCTCCATTGGTTCCAAGCGCCAATCGTTGGGTTCCAAAATCAAAGCAAAAGACGACTGAAAAGAAGATGGCGCCTGATGGCGTCACAGAACTACTAGAGAAGGATGAAGTTGAAAGAAAGATGAAATCTCTCCTGAATAAGCTGACTCTGGAGATGTTTGATAAGATTTCAGGTGATATCTTATCGATTGCACACCAGTCCAAGTGGGAAAAGAATGGTGAAACTTTGAGTGCGGTTATAGAGGAGATTTTTATAAAGGCATGCGATGAACCTCATTGGTCTTCAATGTACGCACAACTCTGTGGAAAAGTTGTAAAGGAATTAGATCCAGAAATTATGGACGAAAATAATGAAGGTAAAACTGGACCAAAATTGGTCTTGCATTACCTTGTTGCTAGGTGTCATGCGGAGTTCGATAAAGGTTGGACTGACCAGCTTCCCACGAAAGAAGACGGTACACCTCTTGAGCCTGAAATGATGTCTGATGAATATTATAAGGCAGCAGCAGCAAAGAGAAGAGGTTTAGGATTAGTTCGTTTCATCGGATTCTTATATCGTTTGAATTTGTTAACAGGTAAGATGATGTTTGAATGTTTCCGTAGGTTGATGAAGGATCTAAGCAATAACCCTAGTGAAGAAACATTAGAATCGGTTGTCGAGTTATTGAGTACAGTTGGAGAGCAATTCGAGACGGATAGTTTCAGTGCAGGCCAAGCCACTTTGGAAGGTTCCGCCCTTCTAGATAGTTTGTTCGCCAATCTACAAGGCATTATTGAGTCGACTGAAATTTCAAGTAGAATGAAGTTCAAGCTGGTTGATATAAGGGAATTAAGAGAGGTGAAGCATTGGAATAGCAACAAGAAGGAAGACGGACCTAAAACCATTCAACAAATTCATGCGGAAGAGAAGGAACGTCTGCAAAGAAACAGCAACTCGAGATCAAATTCCAGACGTGTTAATAATTCAATGGGCGGTAGGAACTCTTCAAGGAGAGATGCTCCGGCAGTTTCCAAGGATAACTTTATCACAACAAGATCTACTTCTTTAAGACATGCGCAAAAACCTACTCAAAAGGAAGAGCAACGTCAACCTCAAGTGACAGCAACTAATATGTTCAATGCATTAATGGATTCTAACGACGACGATGAATGAATATAAGTATCCTTGTAATCCGAATCGAATGAGTCTCTATAGGTTTTCTTATATCCATCATAGGGAGATTACTAGATTTGTTCATCTGTATATTGTTTATTATTTACTTGTGACATAATCCACTCTATTACTAATTTAACTTGCTTAACATAAAATATATTATATTTAATTCATTATTTGATCGCTTTCATGATTTACATGATTATAACCGAGCGTTAAAATATCAGCCACTTAACAGGCATAGTGCAACACTTTTAAGGTATGCATGTGCCGTTTACCAGAACAACTCTTATTTTTCCGTCTATTTAAAGTCGAGTCATTTAAGCCTAAATTCATATTATTGAAGACCGAGAAGATTAAATTAACTGTATTTTTCAATTTTTTTGTACAGTTTGGCCATCTTCTTTTCGTTTTCCTGAAATTTGGTGACTGTTAATCTGTCAATCATTCTGATATAGTCTCGTGCAACCAAAAAACTGATTTTTTCATTTACCGAATCCCAGATACCAATAGGGATGTCTAACTTCGCACTGGTTCTGATCGCGACAAGATTATTGGATCCTATACCACTTTCTCTATAGCCACATTCCATGGCCACGTTATACAATTTGCTGGCACTTGAAAAATCGCGGCATTTGACATGTAATATGAAAGGTTCATACTTATATAGTACAAGCCGGGCACTCCCATCAATATTTTTGGTAATATGCTCAAAATTAGAATCGCAAAATTCATAGTTATCTGTCTGAATATGATTTAACCAATTTACTACTTCGACGGCTTCGTGAGTTACATAGAGCCATCTACCACCTTCTCCTTTACCACCAGGCTTAAGTTGACCATGATGTTCCTTATCACCTTCTATAAACACGCTGATTCTACCTGAGCATGAAGAGGTGGTGACCATATCTGAATGAGCATTAATTAATTTAATTATTGGAAAGCAAAGAATATCGACATCGCCCTTCGGTGATAGATCGGGACCATCGGACTGCATTCCCGCAAGAATTGAAGCTTTCTTCTGGTCAAAGGGATTTTGTCGAGCCATTACGTCCCGCTAGATACTGATCGACTTATTCTCGTGTGGCTTTCATACGGCCTTACTATGTTGAAAGAGATAATTAATTCATAGATTTGCATCTGATCAAAAATGCTAGTCAGGAAAAACAAAATTTCAATTAAAATTTTGTTTCAGGAACACATAGTTTAAGGGAATAACCAAAAAAAAAAAGGCATATGGGAGGCACAATGGAGGAGATTCAAGCTGTGAATAATCCAGACTCAAAGGCTATGATACTTCTTTTGGGTCTCAGAAGAGGCGGGAAGTCTTCGATATGCAAAGTCCTTTTCCACAATATGCAACCTTTAGATACTTTATATTTGGAGTCAACGTCTAATCCAACGATGGAGCACTTTTCTACACTCATAGACCTTGCTGTGATGGAGCTTCCTGGCCAGCTTAATTATTTTGAACCAACGTACGATTCAGAACGTCTATTTAGAAGTGTAGGTGGCCTGGTGTATGTTATCGACTCTCAAGATGAGTATATGAACGCGATTACCAATTTGGCAATGATAATCGAATATGCATACAAGGTGAATCCGACTATTAACATTGAAGTTTTGATCCATAAAGTCGACGGGCTAAGCGAAGATTTTAAAGTAGATGCTCAAAGGGATATAATGCAGCGTACGGGCGAAGAATTGTTGGAACTTGGCCTGGACGGCGTACAGGTATCTTTCTACCTTACCTCTATATTTGACCATTCAATATATGAAGCCTTTTCTCGTATTGTGCAAAAGTTAATTCCAGAACTATCATTTTTGGAGAATATGTTAGACAATTTGATTCAGCATTCCCAGATTGAAAAAGCTTTCCTGTTCGATATAAACTCCAAAATATACGTGTCAACGGACTCAAATCCTGTAGATATACAAATGTATGAAATATGCGCTGAATTTGTCGACGTTACAATAGACTTATTCGATTTATACAAAGACACGCAGAAGGACAAGAGAAGCAGCGATAGAGATCTCGAACAAATACGGCCACGAGAGTTGAAAAATGTCTCCCATCTTGGTAATGGAGTTATTATATATCTGAGGCAAATGATCCGAGGACTGGCCCTGGTAGCAATTATAAGACCCAACGGAGCTGATTCTGAAAGCTGTCTCACTGTCGCAGATTATAACGTAGATATTTTCAAGAAAGGTCTGGAGGAAATATGGGCAAATGCAAGAGTAGCTTCGAAAAATGAGTCATCAGCAATCTCCGATTGACTTCGATGCTACGGTGTGGGTTTATCTGTGTGTATATATCTCAGTGATAGGCCGATACTCTCACATCCTTAGACCTTTACCAAGTATTAATCCGATCCTTGCGAGTTTCCTCATTGTTAATGATCCGTCGAATGCGTTGTTGGACCAAGCAGAAGGCGGCCCATGTTATATATTCAGAAGTTCACGTGACATGATTATTGGTACCTGACGCACTACTATTTCACGTAAAAGAGCAGTCGATTATTTTTCGTTATAATTCCCTGCCACGCAGATACATAGCATATTTTAAGGCTGGAATTGATATTTCCAGCTTATTCAGATCTTTCGCGGGACTCAATGCACGAATATGAGCAGAATAATCCATGCTATTGAATACTCAAACTCTCATCGAAGCTTATTTACCGAATAGGGTCAGGGCTGGAAACGGCGAATGGACAGTGCACTGCTTTACGATGTAGAAAAGGCCTTGTTGTATGTTGATGATTCCATTTGTAGCTAACAGCTAGTCACAAAGCTTGCTAGGTAAAACAAAGAATGCTGGCTAACTTGTCTCAATAAGAAAGGCAAATAAAGGTTTGAAGCTCAGGAGTGAATTTGTTAGCATTGCTGCTATATTAGCCACATATATTGTAATAAATGATTATTAAGAACCTATGCGGGATGACGGCTAATTTCAACTATAATTTAACACAGTTCGTTTTGGAAAAATAAGAAATATTTAACACAGATTTATGTCAATCCCTCTAGTACCTTTTTGTTCGAACTGAGAACTATTGAAATATAAATGACGACATCTATAATATGATATTTCAATGCTTTTCAATTCCAACAGTTCATTATATAGTCAGTGGCGTTTAGTCACTTAATTCCCTCTAAATAGTCAAAAAGAATCATAAATACTCAGCTGTGCTCTTGATCCATTTATTTATAATCGTTCAGTTCACAAAGTAAGAAGAGTGTAAGTTGAAGTTGTATTTTGTGCTTCCGTCAGGCTTCACAAAAAGATGGCAAAAAGTCTTTTTTGGCGAGAGGTTGAAAAGCTTAGAAAATTGATTATTTACAATTCTTCAAAGAAAAACGAAAAAGATTAAGCATTTGATTCTTATTGATTTCAATATTTGATTTGCACATGGAGCATCTCATCTAATTGCGCCAGTATTTTAATATGTTATCCGCATTGAATGAGTGTCCGAATGCTTTCAAACCGTACATAGACAGCTCAACAAATGCATTGAACCCCTGTTTTGTCTCACTTGTCAATATGATACAAGGAATTATCTTCTGTATCATAGGAGCTTTCCAACTGATTGAGTTGTACAGAGATCGTAAAGCACCAATTAAAACCAATTATTTCTCTGTTTCTGCCAGATTTTTGCAACAAATATCTAATATTGGTTTACAAGGAACGCTCATAGCATGCGAGTTGATTTTCATCTCTCGTTCAACAGAAGTTTATCCGAGGGTACTACGCTCTTCCTTGCTAACACATCTGTTCCTCATTCTGTTTATTTCCTTTCCTACAACATATTTACAGTATTTCAAGAGTACATGTGCAATAGGGAATCAATTATTCTACTACATGTTTCAAATCTTTGTTTTATCCCTACAAATTGCGTTACGTGTAGTCAACTCTCCAGATGAGCGTTTCAATTTAATTAGAGGACAAATGGGAGCTATTTTTGAAGCAGCAATACTAATTAACTCCTTATTAATATTTGCTAATGATTTCTATTTCTACAAACCCTCTGTTGACTTGATTGCGTATTACGATGAAAGAAATTATCAGCATGATGTCAATATTATCCAGGCTATAACCTTCACCTGGATGAATGGTTTAATTACCGACTCTTACAGAGAGGGAAGAATACCCAACCCCCACAGTCTGCCTGTGCCGCCAGCGAACCTAAACATCAAACGTGTGAGCAAAAAACTTCAGAGAAATTGGGAGGAAGAAAAATGGAAAGGGAGAAAGTCTTTGTTTAGAGCATTATTGAATACATTCGGAAAGTCGATACTGATCGCTATATCTTTCGAAACTCTTAAGGACCTGCTGTCGGTTTTGCAACCACAGCTTCTCAGAATATTTATCCAATGTTTCAATGAAAACGGAGAGGAGAACCAGCCACCTATACACGGTTTCTTCATTGCTTTTGGTTTGTTTTTCGTAAGCGTTCTTTCTACTGTTCTCCAGAATCATTTCTATATCAAAATTTTTGAAGTTGGACTAGGTATGAGAGGTTCTTTAATTGCTTTGACCTATCAAAAATCTTTACGGCTATCGCTGTCTTCGCGAGAGAAAAGCTCAGGTGGTGATATTATAAACATGATTTCCACGGATGTTTATAAAATACAAAAATTCTTCGAGGATTGCCAAGTTGTTATTGGGGCTCCAATACAGGCAATAATTGTGTTAATATCTCTTTATTGGCTGTTGGGCAAAGCTATATTTGCTGGACTCGTCACCATGGCGATAATGATGCCCATCAATACTCTCATATCCAAGAAAGTTGAAAAGCTGTACAAGATTCAGATGGGATATAAAGATGCTCGATTAAAAACGACAAATGAAATACTTAGCTCGATGAAATCAATAAAACTTTATGCCTGGGAGAAGCCCATGCTTGATAAGTTGAATCATGTTCGTAATGATTTGGAAATAGCAAATTTTAAGAAAATTGGTATCATAAGCAACCTAATCTTCTTTCTTTGGAACTCGGTTCCTCTGATTGTCACCTGCTCGACATTTGGCATATTTTCTATCACAAGCGGCATTCCTTTGTCTCCAGAACTCGTTTTTCCTTCCTTGTCATTGTTTGATATTCTGAATGATGTGATTTATTCCCTTCCCAATACAATCAATTCAGTTATTGAAACAAAGGTTTCAATGAACAGGCTGGGCAAGTTTCTATTGAGCGAAGAGCTAGATGATTCATTTCTGTATTTTGAAGAAGAGTCAGCAGATAAATCAATCCCAGTCGTCGAGATTAAAAATGCTTCTTTCCTTTGGAGCTCTATGCGAAACATCGAAGATACTGAACTTGATGATGTCGAGTCCACGATAGAAAGCCCAAAAATAGCTCTTTATAATATCGATGGCTTCCGTGTTGCTAAGGGTTCCATAACATGTATTGTCGGTAAAGTAGGATCCGGAAAGTCTACTCTTATAAGAGCAATTCTAGGCCAACTTCCTTGTATTTCAGCTGATAAAAATTCATTAACCGGTCCACAAGTCATTATAAGGGCTTCTTCCATTGCGTATTGTGCCCAACAACCTTGGATTGTCAATGCTACGATAAAAGAAAACATCTTATTCGGTCATAGGTTTGACGAGAATTTTTATCAGGCCACTATCAGTGCTTGTCAATTACTGATAGATCTCAAAATTTTGCCTAATGGAGATGAAACACTGGTTGGTGAAAAGGGCATTTCATTATCCGGGGGTCAAAAAGCGCGTATTTCGTTGGCAAGGGCTGTATATGCGCGTGCGGACTTGTATATACTGGACGATGTACTGTCAGCGGTTGATGCTGAGGTAAGAACGAATATTATCAACAAGGTGTTAGATGAGCGGAATGGTTTGTTAAAAAATAAAACTGTTATTTTGGCGACAAACACTATTTCGGTGCTGAAACACTCACAAATAATATATGTGCTTCAAATGGGGTATGTCGTTGAAACCGGCACTTATAATGAAGCGATTTCCAGTGATGAAACCCCTATTTTGCATAGATTGATCAACGAATTCGATTCCAACCTGAGGAGCACAGCTGATCCTAAAATGAATATACAAAAAAGTAACATAGACGGTTCCCTGGAATTAAAGGATGCGCAAAATTCATGTTCACTTTCCCCTCTCACAGAAATATCAGAAGAGGTAACCAATAACCTGAATTCTAGAAGAGCATCAATGGAAACATTTAAATCACATTGTATTGTTGACTATGAGGACGTTAAAAAACCAGGAGCTATTCAGTCCGAAAAGATATCACAGGGTAGGGTTAAGTTTTCTGTTTACATGTTTTATATCAAAGCTTGTGGTACAGTTGGTTGTTCTTTATTTTTTGCCTTCATGATTTTGGGCAGAATTTTGGATCTCGCTGAAAATCTATGGCTTAAGCGATGGTCCGAAGACAATGAAGAACACGGTAGCAACCAGCATGTTCTCAAGTTTGTGGGTGTATACGCTGCAATAGGCCTTGGCTCTGCTGCCTTTAATAACCTCAGAACTATCGTAATGCTACTTTTCTGCTCTATCAAAGGCTCTGTAACGTTGCATGACACAATGGCAAAGGCTGTGATGAGAGCACCGATGACTTTTTTTGAAACGACACCTATTGGTAGAATTCTAAACCGCTTCTCTTCCGATATCCAAGCAATTGACAGCAGCCTGCAATGGGTATTTTCTTTTTTTTTTAGGTCTATTTTCAACTACCTGCTTACCGTAATTTTGATCAGTTACAACATGCCACTCTTTTTGGTTTTTAATACACTTCTCCTTGTCGTTTATTTGTACTATCAAACTTATTTTATTACTCTTAGTAGAGAGTTGAAAAGATTAAACAGCATTTCCATTTCACCAATCATGTCGCTAGTTGGAGAAAGTCTAGAAGGGCATGTTGTAATAAATGCTTTCAAGCAATTCGACAGATTTAATTTCCAAAATTTCGGTAACGTTCAATTTAATGTAAATTGTAATTTCCACTTAAGATCTACAAATAGATGGTTATCTGTTCGTCTTCAAACAATTGGTGCCCTAACTGTTCTCATCACTGCTCTGCTAGCATTATCAAGTGTCAATACTTCGAGCCAAATAACTTCCGGAATGGTAGGTCTTTTGATGAGTTATGCCCTACAGATTACAAATTCTTTAGTATGGATTATTAGAATGTCGGTTCAGATAGAGACCAATATAGTGTCTGTGGAAAGAATTCATGAGTACTGTAATCTACCTTCCGAGGCAGCAGATATTCTTGTAAACAAACGGGTAGACAAAGATTGGCCTGCTGAGGGAAGGATTGTTTTCAGGCAATATTGCACGAGGTATCGAGAAGGACTTCCACTATCATTGAAAAACCTGACTATGGAAATAAAGCCACAGGAGAAAATTGGAATAGTCGGGAGGACAGGCGCTGGTAAATCGACGCTATCTCTTGCTTTGTTCCGATTGTTAGAGGCCGCTGAGGGATCTATCGAGATTGACGGGGTAGATATTAGCAGCATAGGACTAACAGATCTCAGGAGTCATCTAGGAATTATTCCCCAAGAGGCTGAAGCATTCGAAGGTACAGTGAGGTCAAATCTGGACCCTTTCAATCAATATTCGGAGGATGAGCTTTGGAAAGCAATTGAAGTGTCACATTTAAAGCCCCATATAGCAAGAATGCTCGAGAATGATGAAGAATCTTCGCAGCTATTTGACAGACGCTCTATATTTGAGGCTAAAATCAAGGGCCAGGGAAGTAATTTATCTGCAGGGGAGAGACAGCTGCTATGCCTGTCCAGAGCACTTTTGAATAAATCAAAGATCCTTGTACTTGATGAAGCGACTGCTGCAGTCGATATGGAAACTGATAGGATAATTCAGGACACAATTAGAAGCGAGTTTAATGATAGAACTATATTAACAATTGCTCACAGATTGGATACTGTTCTTGATTGCGACAGGATCATTGTCCTGGATAAAGGGGAAATAAAGGAATTTGACACGCCCGCTAAATTGCTATCTGACAAGAACTCGATGTTTTATATGCTTCACCAAAAAAGTGCTTGAGTACGGATGATGAAGATTTTCATCTTTTTTCTTAAAACGCAGAGTTTTAGTGAACGTATGTTATTAATAACTCTGTAGGAAATCGTAATCATCTTTCTATTTATTTATGTATTTACACCCAAAGGATAATATTGTTTGTCAAATTTTCAACACCTACAGTATATCTATGGTTTTGTCTCGCCATATACTGCTTCAAAAGCTTGTTGGAAATCATTAATGATATCATCAATATATTCAGTTCCAACAGATACTCGAATCAAATCCTTTGTAACACCAGCTTTCAATTTTTCGTCATGATTTAGTTGTAAATGCGTAGTGAAGTATGGAGCAATAACCAAAGTTTTGCAATCACCAACATTGGCTAGATTAGAAGCAAGTTTCAAACTGTCAACAATACGGGCACCGGCAGCTTTGAAAGGGTCTTCTTTCTCTGCTTCTGCGTTGTTTGGCAAGTCTTTGGCTCCGAAGGATAAAACGCCACCAAAACCGTTCGTTAGGTATTTTTTAGCGTTTTCGTGATGAGAGTGAGATGGCAAGCCTGGGTAGGAAACCCAAGAAATATATGGTGATTCCTCTAGCCACTGTGCTAACTTTAATGCATTCTGCCCGTGTCTTTCACCTCTCAAAGATAGAGTTTCCAAACCTTGCAGCAATTGGAAAGCGGCAAACGGATTTAAAGCAGGGCCCAAATCTCTAAGTAATTCAGTTCTGACGTGGCCAATGAAAGCCAAAGGACCGAGAGCTTCATTAAAAACTAATCCATGGTACCCCTCAGAAGGTTCTGAGAACTGGGGAAATTTTTCAGGGTAGTCTTTCCAAGGAAACTTACCAGAATCGATAATTAGGCCGCCTATAGTTGTGCCGTGTCCCCCGATCCACTTAGTAGCAGAATGAGTGACTATATCAGCACCGTACTTGATTGGTTGCGCGAAAAAACCACCGGCACCAAAAGTGTTGTCAACAACAACTGGAATACCATGTTTATGGGCAACTTCAACAATCCTCTCGAAGTCTGGGACGTTGTATTTTGGATTACCAATAGTTTCAATATAAACAGCTTTAGTCCTAGCGTCAAATTGCTTTTCAAAATCTTCTGGGCTATCACCATCAACAAATCTAGCCTCAATGCCCATTCTTTTGAAAGCCACCTTAAACTGGTTGTAAGTACCACCATATAAGTATGAAGTTGAAATGATATTGTCACCGTTATGAGCTAGACCGGAAATTGCCAAAGCTTGTGCAGCCTGACCAGAAGCTACAGCTAGAGCGGCCGCTCCACCCTCCAGAGCAGCTATCCTCTTTTCCAATACGTCAACAGTGGGGTTCATGATACGAGAATAAATATAACCCGGAGTTTCCAGGCCAAATAACTGGGCACCATGCTTGGAGTTGTCGAAGACATAAGATGTAGACGCATAAATTGGGACAGCTCTTGGTCTGTTAGCATTGTCACTGGCGTCTTCTTGGCCTGCGTGAAGCTGAATAGTATCGAAATGGGATGGCATTGGTGAAACAAAGTCTTTTTTAGCGCGCTGTAATGAAAGCCCTAGATTCGTGATAAGAACGAAATGCAAGTCAACAAGAATCGTTTCGTCCCAATTTGATGTTAGATCAAGTCATTTTGCAACCTTTATATATATTTACATTTGTGTCGCTCGAATGAGCAGGTAGCTGGTTTCTGATTTGGGCGACTTAAGTTAGACTAAAATAATTCCTCTTGCCTCGTGGATGCATCGTTCGCTGCGGGATCTCTATCAGAATGACAAACATCCTTTTCCACCCACAATTTAACGTTTACCGTTGACTTGCACTGACCAATTCGTTTTTTTACACAGCAGGCTGTTTGTAAAGATAACTCTATAGACAGCCACCACAGTAGAAAACGAAATGGAAACCTTTGGCGGCATCTTCAGTTCTCCGCCTAATCGCATGTGACTTCAAGAAATCTGTGGCTTCCCGAATACAAAAGTTTTCTTCTGCGCATTCATCGGGGCCACCGGATAATCAAAAAATTTTACAAATCAGCAAAAATGTGAGAGCTAAGGGATTCGAACCCTTGCATCCGTAGATATCAGAGTACTTACGCTGATAACAACCTAAATCTGACGCCTTAAACCACTCGGCCAAACTCCCAAAGAAATTGTATAGCAAGGGAAAAAGTTCTTTCATAGACATCGTCTGTGCTTCTTTGTTGAGCTCTAATTGTTAGAACTGAGAATCAGTAAGATATAATGACAGTATTTACAACGTGACATCTACAAATGATATTGTTAGAACGGAGATATAGGAGAAAGAGTCATAAAATCATGACATGAACGTACTACAAGCCTGACTGATAATGAAAGGATATCGGTCATTGGTGTTCAGCGAGACGTCCCTATTCAGGTGACATGTCTTCAGTGGCTGTGCAAAG
>JAJMCL010000022.1:3317-62065 GCA_030572985.1 Zygotorulaspora danielsina
AGCTGGGGAGACCACGCAATCTACCACGTCTTCTTCAACTACAAGTGTTCCAGCTGGGGAGTCTACGCAACCTACCGCATCTTCGTCGATCACAAGTGTTCTAGCTGGGGAGACCACGCAATCTACCACGTCTTCTTCAACTACAAGTGTTCCGTCTGGGGAGTCTACACAGTCTGTCGCAAGTTCTTCAACTGAAAGTGTTCCAGCTGGGGAGACCACGCAATCTACCACGTCTTCTTCAACTACAAGTGTTCTAGCTGGGGAGACCACGCAATCTACCACGTCTTCTTCAACTACAAGTGTTCCGGCTGGGGAGTCTACACAGTCTGTCGCAAGTTCTTCAACTGAAAGTGTTCCAGCTGGGGAGACCACGCAATCTACCACGTCTTCTTCAACTACAAGTGTTCTAGCTGGGGAGACCACGCAATCTACCACGTCTTCTTCAACTACAAGTGTTCCGGCTGGAGAGTCTACACAGTCTGCCGCATCTTCTTCATTTACAAGCGTTCTAGGGGTGAGTACTATGCAACCTGTCGTGACATCCTCAGGAGCGACATATTCCACGTTGTCTAGTTTGCTGTCGGTAAGCATCAAACCAACAGAAATGTCTCACACAATTATTAGTTCACATTCTTCAAGTATCTCGCAGTATTCTGACGTTATTCAAAATTCGGCTTCTTCAAGAAGATCGACATTTTCCGCTTCTTCACCAACTTCTACCGTTATTGGTTCCTCCAGTAAAAGATCATCAGAAGCATCCTCGTATTCGAACAATGAACAGATTTCTAATACTGCTACGAAATTGAGCACAACCAAGTCAGTTGACCATTCTACTGAAAGTACTCTTACTAAGAATGCTGTTAATACATCCAGTCAAAATACTTTACCAAGTATATCGACTGAATCTCCCCAGACCACGACATTGGCTCCGCAAGGACAAACATCTGCAACCTCAAAAACTACAAAGTCTTCTCCGACATCATCCAATAGAATTTCCTCTCAATATGAAGGATCTGGTGCCATATCAAGAGCAAATTCACTGTTTTATTTTCTGGCGGCAATACCACTAGCGTTTATTTGAATAATTAACTTTTCAAGATGCTCTTTGTCCCTGTTATACTATATTTAATGACCTTACTCGATGTTTCTGAAAAAGTACACTTATACTTATATTTTGTTCAAATTATAATACTAATCAATTAATTAATATTAAATAAAGTATTTTTTAAACTTCATCCTATTTTATAAATTTTCTCTATTTTTTTTTTTTTGAGAAAAAAAAAATATAAATTCTTTATATTTCATATTTTACCTTAGAAACATTTGTGATGAACAATAGATGGTCCACTTTCGTCGTATTCTTGCTTTGAGATCCACATCTGTTGGAAAGTAGTCAAAGAAGCCAAGATAGAACCACCAATCCAAACAGAGTATTTTCTCTCTGGTGGAGCAATAATTTTAACCTTCATTGAAGATGGAGCCAAAGCGGTAATCTCCTTTTGCATTCTTTCAGCGATACCTGGGAACATAGTTGTACCACCAGACATCACGATGTTACCGTACAACTCTTTACGGACATCAACATCACACTTCATAATGGAGTTATAAGTGGTTTGATCAATACCAGCAGACTCAAGACCCAAGACAGATGGATGGAATAAAGCTTCTGGAGCTCTGAATCTCTCATTACCAATAGTGATGACTTGACCATCAGGCAATTCGTAAGACTTTTCAATAGACGATGATTGAGCAGCGGTTTGCATTTCTTGTTCAAAATCCAAAGCCACGTAACATAATTTTTCTTTGATGTCACGAACAATTTCTCTTTCGGCAGTGGTAGAGAACGAGTAACCACGTTCACTCAAAATCTTCATTAAATAGTCAGTCAAATCTCTACCGGCCAAGTCGATTCTTAATATAGCGTGAGGCAAAGAGAAACCGGCGTAAATTGGGACAACATGGGTAACACCGTCACCAGAATCCAATACAATACCCGTAGTTCTACCAGAGGAATACAGAGACAAGACAGCTTGGATAGAAACATAGAAAGCTGGAACGTTGAAAGTTTCGAACATGATTTGAGTCATCTTTTCCCTGTTCGATTTTGGGTTCATTGGGGCTTCGGTTAAAAGAACTGGGTGTTCTTCTGGTGCAACTCTCAACTCGTTGTAGAAAGTATGATGCCAGATCTTTTCCATATCATCCCAGTTGGTGACAATACCGTGTTCAATAGGATAACGTAGAGTCAGAATACCTCTCTTGGATTGAGCTTCGTCACCAACGTAGGAATCTTTCTGGCCCATGCCGACCATGATACCTTGGTGTCTTGGTCTACCAACGATGGAAGGGAAAACGGCACGTGGAGCGTCATCACCGGCGAAACCGGCTTTACACATACCAGAACCATTGTCGATAACTAAGGCAGCAACTTCTGTATAAAGAGAGAAAACGGGAGATTCTCTTGAGTTAGTATAACGAAATCAGATCTAGGGAAGCGGTGTTACGCAATTGTTGTCATCTTTAACGAGTTCTCTCGTGAGAGGCGATCCAGATCAACAGATCAACACAGGTTGAAAAATAGCAGGCGGAAACCCAGAGGAATAGGGGCAAAGGCAGCCCCAGTCAGACAAGCACCTAAACACGCCATTGAGTCCCGCAACTCAGGCAAGCTGCTTTACAGCAATTGCCGTGTCTCAGTCCGAGCTTGTATACGTTTTGCCCCGGCGTAGGTCTGCTTGAACGACCTGGTGGCGATAGGCTGCGATAACTGCGCAACCGCACGACACGCATTCAAGCCCACCCTTGCCGTCGGCCAGTACCCCCATCCTCATCCCTCGCTCTGCTTGCCCTATCGCTAGGCGCCACTCCAACGACCCCAATACATAACACCGCTCATGACGGCAACGTCACAGCAGCAAATAACACATACCAGAATCCATTGTTTATATCAGCGATACACTAAATTGTTTGTTGTAGACTATTGTAAACTAAAGTACAATATCAGTGGTCTCCTGCCAGTCTATCAAGTGCGTGTAGCAATTGCAAAGATTGAACTGATCAACTATTAAATAAACAAAAGTTGAGGCGAAGTTCAGTAAACGGTTACCTAACCGTATCATACCGTAATCGAAAAAAGGAGAACTTTTCCTCGCCGTCTCTGCGATTGGCACTTACGCGCGCGTGGGCCGCTCTGGACGCCCGGACACCGCACTCAAACGCGTTTTAAACCCGGAAAGTGTCCGGTGGGCGGGTAATCTTTTAGTGTCCGGTGGGCGGGTAATCTTTTAGTGCACGGTGTCCGGATAATTTCTAGGTCACGTGCCGTTGGCCGGACGCCGGACATTTTCCGGACAACTCGCTTCCGGGCAAAGATGCAAGAACACCACACTGGATTCTCTGCTTCGAATGGCCAAACAGGTTCAAAAGACGACGACGGGTGCATTGAGTCACGGCTATAGGCAACGTCAGGGTGCTGTACCAAGAGATCGAGGCAGTAACGTATCAATGGCGGGGAAAGCTGGCAAAAAGCAGGCGCAATCGAACTTGGCTGTGCTGCAGAACCTCTACAAGTTGGCGCTGCCGATCGTGGCGTTGGCGCTGCTGCGGTCGTGGTGGTCGAACGGTGTGAGTTTTGCGCAGCTGACCAAGTCTGTGCTGCTGCATATGCCGCTGCTGGGGTGCTGCTACGTCTTGGACAAGTCCGGCAGACCGCACTACGATGATAAGGGCAAGATCGTCAAGGAGGGCATGGACCTATCGCAGGCCGGCGGATTGACGGAATACATGTTCGATGTGATCTATCTGTCGTTGTTCGGGGACGTGGGACAGGCTCTGTTCAACACGAGAAAACTGTGGTACGCGCTGCTGTTCGTGCCCGTGTACGCGGGATACAAGCTTTACCATCTGAAGAACCAGTTCATGGGAGGCAACAGAGCAGGCAGCGGCACCGGTGAGACTGCTCCGACGACTGACGACAAGTCAAAGAGACAGCTGAAGAGGGAGAAAAGAGGCGACAAGACCAAGATGAAGTACAGGTGAACTTCGTTGGGTGTCGCGAATGAAGGGGCAAATTATGTATACACGTGTATATACATAGCGTAGTACTATAAAGCAAACAAGTTACATCTATTTCTGCTATCTGCCTGTGTGTCCTTAACAGCAGCCACCAGCACTTGAACCTGTCAAACTTTGACCTTTCAAATTAACGTTACCACTTTCATCTTTTTGATTACCTGAGTTCCCATCATGTCTTTGCTGTTGAGCCATGCTCTCCTTAATCTGCCTTGCCATGGTCAAGAAAGCCTCTTCGACGTTCGTGGAATCCAAGGCACTCGTTTCCAAGAACGGCATCTTGTTTGCATCGGCGAATTCCTTGGCAACGTCGTATTCAACAACGCGTTTGTCCTTCAGGTCACATTTGTTTCCGACTAGCAACTTCAGAACAGTTGATGTTGCGTAGCGATCGATCTCTTGCAGCCACATCTTGACTCCGTTAAAACTTTCCTGATCGGTAACATCGTAAACAATAATGATACCGTGAGAGCCACGATAGTATGATGACGTTATAGTACGGAACCTTTCCTGACCCGCAGTATCCCAAATTTGTAATTTGACAGTTTTGCCGTCAAGTTCGACTGTCTTGATCTTGAAGTCTACACCAATGGTTGATATGTAGTCGTTTGTATAAGTATCATCTGAAAATCTCAACAACAAACACGATTTACCAACACCGGAATTTCCGATCAACAACAACTTGAACAAATAATCGTATTCACTATTCATGGTTCAACCGCTCACAAAGATACCAACTTCCGAATGTCGCTATCTGCTCCAAATCTCTCCTAGTTTCAAGCTGAGCCATCTAAAACTTATGTGGTTTGCTCCTTTTGATGTCCTCCACTGCTATCGAGATTTCGATGCGCCGGGGAAACAACGTAAGAATACTCGTTTCAGATGACTTCGCGTCCAAAATGATGAGAATGCGTCAGTGTGATATATTCATGGAAAGGGCGCTATACAACCAGCTATATATGGCCAATCTCTAGGTCTATCTACTTTTCTAGTCTGCACAGAAGTGCAAGTGGTGCCCGTGCGAGCGGCTGGTCCCTAAACATAGAGACGGTGGTTCGTCGATGTTTTTATGCAGGTATCTTGGTGAATAGAATGTTTATCAGATTCTTCAATATCTGCCATTTCGCAGCAATCGAAGGCGGGAACTTGGTATGAATGTTTGTGTCGGCCAGGTAAACTAGCTGGCGCAGCATGAGTCTGATGGATTCGCACTGATTGTACCGCAACTTGAAGAACCAAACGTAGGTTAAGAGCGCAAAAACAGTAGCAATTCCCTCCAAATTGAAGCCAAATAACAGTAGTTTGACCAGCGTTATCGGCAAATCGATCAAACCTGAGCGCACGCCGCACGTGATTTCAAAGACCTGGGCGGTCTTCAAACAGTATCCGTTGTATGCTTCGATGAAACTGCCTATGTTGTTCTTAATCGCCATGCGCAGGATTGGTCTAACGGGTAGAAATGGCAGCAGATTTTCTTTAAAATAATTCAAACTGTGGAAGAAAGAGAAAATTATAGGCGAGTTGAGAGAGCCGTTGACCATTGCATTGTTCAACGAGCAGACATATAGTATCGAAAGTACGCAAAAATACTGCAAGTTGTCCAGTTTTTGTAACTGCTGCACAAGCTTACCCAGCTGTAGCTGTCCGCTCTTGTAAAACTGATAAAGTACTATGGCATAGGTGATCGAGATATAAAACAGCACCCTTGTATAATGGTATTTTTGCCCGACGACCGAGAATAGTGACAGATAAAATCTTATGAAATGATAGCAGGCCATGAAGTGGCCTAGAAACCAATAAAACTGCGGCTGTCTCATTCTTGATCTAAGGATGGTCATCAGGGGTGCCGTTGGACGGCGTTCTTCACTATTTGAGCTACCAGCCATTCTGTCTCCTCGGCCGTTACTTTTGGACGCAGTTGATTCTCTCATTATGTTAGCGGCGCCGCTGTTATCCTTAAATCGTCTTGATTAAATATTTCACTTTAAAATCAATACTGGAGCCCCGAAGAATTTTGAAGAATTTTCCAAAATTTGGTCTGTCTTTCTGCCAAAAGTGAACGAGATGTAGTCTCTAACCTTAATATACACAACTTCCTCGTGACCCGGCCGGTCACCTTTTGTTCTAAGTACGTAGGCAGTGGGCAGTAATTTGTCCAGCACCTGCTATCAAGATTGATGCGGTTATCAGCATCGCTGTCTGCTTGCCGGTGCTGTCGCTCAATGGTGGCGATGTTCAGAGCCTGCGAAGTCTAATTAACATTCGTTTTCGTATAGCGTGATCGTCTTTCTCAAAAGGGTAACACAAAAACAAACAACACAAAAAGAGCCGAAGGTTTTGATAAACAAACATCTTTAGGTATAATCATATTGAAATATCTGAAACAGTAGATATACCGTAGTAAGACAACCGTTCGTTAGGCGAGTGTACATTTCAAAAGGCTGCTGCTCGGAATACTAGTTTTGGGAAGATCAGAGACGTACTGGTTTTAATACGAGTTTGTTGCGATGAGAGAGATTGTATGTTGTTGTTCACGCGTTTAGGATTGATTCCAATTGAGTTACTAACTTAAGTACATCTAGATTCACATTTCTACTGGTCAATGTGGTAATCAAATTGGTGCTGCATTCTGGGAAACCATTTGTGGGGAACACGGACTTGATTACAATGGTAACTATCATGGTACGGATGACATACAGAAGGCACGCTTAGGAGTCTATTTCAATGAAGCATCATCTGGGAAGTGGGTACCTAGGTCTGTTAACGTCGATCTAGAACCAGGCACAATCGATGCTGTGCGTAATTCTTCAATTGGAAACTTGTTCAGACCTGACAACTTTATTTTTGGCCAAAGTTCCGCAGGTAACGTTTGGGCAAAGGGTCACTACACTGAAGGTGCTGAACTTGTCGACTCGGTTATGGATGTCGTTAGGCGCGAGGCAGAAGGTTGTGACTCTCTGCAAGGTTTTCAAATTACACATTCTCTAGGTGGTGGTACGGGCTCCGGTATGGGAACACTTCTGATCTCTAAAATCAGAGAGGAGTTCCCTGATAGAATGATGGCAACGTTTTCAGTCGTACCATCCCCAAAGACTTCAGATACTGTGGTGGAACCATATAATGCCACTCTTTCTGTACATCAACTGGTTGAGCATTCCGATGAAACGTTTTGCATCGATAATGAAGCACTTTATGATATCTGTCAAAGAACTTTGAAATTAAGCCAACCATCTTACGGTGACTTGAATAATCTAGTTTCAAGTGTTATGTCCGGTGTCACAACATCATTACGTTATCCCGGTCAATTAAATTCAGATTTAAGAAAATTAGCAGTAAATTTGGTTCCATTTCCAAGATTACACTTTTTCATGGTGGGTTATGCTCCGTTGACGGCGCTACGTTCACAATCCTTCAGGTCTTTAACTGTTCCAGAGTTAACCCAACAAATGTTCGACGCAAAAAATATGATGGCAGCATCAGATCCAAGAAATGGTAGATATCTAACAGTAGCAGCATTTTTCAGAGGTAAGGTCTCTGTTAAGGAAGTTGAAGATGAAATGCATAAAGTTCAAACAAGAAATTCCTCATATTTCGTTGAATGGATTCCAAACAATGTTCAGACAGCTGTTTGCTCTGTAGCTCCAAAAGACTTGGATATGGCAGCAACATTTATTGGTAATTCTACCTCAATTCAAGAACTATTTAAAAGAATTGGTGATCAGTTTAGCGCCATGTTTAAAAGAAAGGCTTTCTTGCATTGGTATACAAGTGAGGGTATGGATGAAATGGAGTTTTCGGAAGCAGAATCAAATATGAATGATCTAGTTAGTGAATACCAACAATACCAAGAAGCAACCGTTGAGGATGATGATAATGTAGATTATGCACCAGAAGACCAACCAATAGCAGAAAACTTTGAATAAAATCTAAGATCCCTACAGAAAATTTCAAAACTTTATTCTCAACGAGAATACCATATATTTCCATAGTCTCGCTATATCACTCGACTTCTTTCCAATGATACCTATTTTTAATCGTTTAATATAATTTGAATCCTGAATAAACTATATAAAAGTTTACAAAACTGAAATTTATATCACTCTTCCCACAGCAAGCTCAGTTTTACTCTATTATTTTTGGCTCTTCATTACACTTGAGGGTGTACGCCATTTTTTTCTCTTTTTTGAGATGAGTATGATGAAATTTGAAAAAAAAATGTATATCGAAAAAAAAAAAAAAAGCGAATATTTTAAGCTTATAACAAAAGAGGGTATTGAATAAGCTCTCGAGAACCTATATACCCCGTTCACCGAGTACTTTTGTAACTGCAATAGTTTTGGCTGCACAATTTTGAAAATGTTGAGACCTATAGCACGACATATAAATAGGCCCACACTTATTCAAACAAGGCTGATAACAACTCAAGGATCAAAACTATTCAAACCTGCTTTAGAGCTTTCACGATCAGGTATTTTATCATCAGATGCGATTGTATCAAGTGCCAATCAAAGTCTGGGATTTTTAAAGTCTTCGCAGGTTAGCATATCACCGGGGTTTGAGCCATTTGATATGTCCCAATCTTCGACACTTCGGACAACAGCACAATCAAGAGATGTTATGCAACTTTGGTCTCTACTTGAGGCATGCTTATGCTCCAAGTATATTAGCAGGGCGTTTTCTATTTTGCAGTCGCTGTATATGATCCATTCTCATAGACCTTACTTTATCGATGACTACAACATGTATTTGTCATGCTTGGTCGAAAATGGGTTCATAACCTCGATTGAAGACCTAGATCGTACCTTAGCTGATCATTTAGAGAAGAAATTCTCAGGCGTTGAATATAATGACAAGACGTTAGCAATAATGATACACAATGCATTGAAATTTGATTTTGAAGATCCAATTACTATAAAAAGCTTGAAAACATATTTTCAAATGAATATGGACGGTGTAAAAAGAATAATGACAAATATTGATGTTCTCACTGTCTCGGATTTCAAGACACTTTACTGGAGTTTGGGCCTGATTAGACTGAATGATGTACCTGAGGCAATCAGACTAATAGTGGAAAAACAACCTATCGCCAGCCATTCAGGCAAAACTCTTAATGAGCCTCTTCAGGGAGCCAAGTCTAAAGAAGACATGATGGGTGAAAATGCGGCTTCTAGAAGAAGTGAGAACGAAGAGATAGACACTTCTTTACAGAATGAGTCGTTGTCAATTCCAGAGAATGAAACGGACATTACTCCTCCATTAAGCTTAGATGAGGTAGTAAAACCCCTCGAAAAAGATGCTCCAAAGTTAACAGCCGTTGATACTCTAGGAATGCGGGTTGTTAGACACACCTTGTTGGGATTGAATCTGAGTGAACAACAAAGAAAAAGAATTGCCGAGTTTCATTTTGATGCAGGTCAAAATCTTTTGAACGTGGATGAAAACAAGTCTATTGATTTTTTTGAGATATATCGTTCACTTAAGACGGATGCAGAAAAAGTCGAATTCGAAAAGTCCCTTGATGAATTTAATCAAGAGAGGCAACGAGCCTTAGAGCACCGTGCAACAGATGCTGCAAAAGAACGTTGGAAACATGATTTCGAAGAGGCTAGATCAAGGGGAGACATTTCAATTGAGAAGAAACTCAATGTGAAGCTTTGGAAATGGTATAATTCCATGTTACCACTTGTAAAGGAAGAGCTCAAACAATGTAATGAAGTTATGTCAGATAATATTCCCAAATCCAAAAATGTAGGTGTACAAGAGGCTAAACAGAATAAGGCCAGGTTAGACTATGGACCTTATCTATCCCTGGTTGACCCAGAAAAGATGTCAGTCATCACAATCTTGGAACTATTAAAGTTGAACTCCACGGGTGGTGTCATCGAGGGAATGAGAACCGCTAGAGCGGTCATAGCTGTTGGGAAAGCAATAGAGATGGAGTTCCGTTCAGAGCAGCTTCTGAAAAGTGAATCTCAGGTCTTCAAAGATGTCAATAAGAAGTCTCATCAATTCAAAAAATATGTTCAAAGGGCTAAATCTACTTTTAGATCTGAAAAGATAGAGGAGTCTAAGATTGTATGGCCTCAGGCTGCTCGTGCAAAGATCGGATCGGTAATGATATCTATGTTAATCCATGTTGCAAAGGTTAACATTGAGGGTACGGATCCTTTTACTAAAGAACGGGTTTACGGAGAGGCTCCCGCATTTTCTCACGGATATCAATATCACAATGGCTCTAAATTGGGCGTTCTAAAAATTCATCGAACCTTAATCCGTCAACTTAACGGAGAAAGGCTAGTCGCGTCAGTCCAGCCTCAGTTATTGCCCATGTTAGTCAAACCCAGGCGTTGGAGGAACTGGAAATCTGGTGGTTATTACTACACACAATCCACACTTGTCAGATCGAAGGATTCACCGGAACAAATTGCTTATTTAAAAGCAGTTTCTGATGCTAATGCTATCGATACAGTTTATGACGGTCTAAACGTGTTAGGTGAAACTGCTTGGACTATCAACAAAAAGATTTTCAATGTTATGTCTGAGGTTTGGAATAAAGGGGAGCCATTCCTGGAAATCCCTGGTATTCAGGACCAATTGGACTTGCTACCGCCACCGCCTAGAGAAGCAGACCCTTCGATCCATAGGGAGTGGAAACTGAAGAACAAAGAGCTAGCCAATAAATTCTCCAGTAATCGATCTATCAGATGTGATTCCAATTATAAACTGGAAATTGCCAGAGCCTTTGTGGGGGAGAAATTCTATTTCCCTCACAATTTGGACTTCAGAGGACGCGCTTATCCACTTTCGCCGCACTTCAACCATCTAGGAAATGATATGAGCAGAGGCTTGTTAACCTTTTGGAAGGGTAAGAAGCTTGGTTCAGAGGGTCTAAAATGGCTCAAAGTTCATTTATCCAATTTATACGGATTTGACAAAGCATCACTCTCAGAACGTATATCTTTTGCTGAAAGCCATTTGAGAGATGCAATAGAGTGTGCTCACTCCCCCCTCGGCTCAAATAAGTGGTGGATGCAAGCAGAGAAACCATGGCAAACTCTCGCCACTTGCATGGAGTTAGCAGAGGCATATAAGTTGGAGAACCCGGAAGATTTTGTGTCACATCAACCTGTTCATCAAGATGGGACTTGCAATGGTTTGCAACATTATGCAGCATTAGGTGGAGATATTGAAGGTGCAGCTCAAGTTAATTTAGTACCGAGCGATAGACCTCAGGATGTGTACAGTCACGTCGCCAAGTTAGTCATCGCAAGACTTAAAGCTGCTGCGGAAAAAGGCGATGAACAGGCAAACATTTTGCAAGATAAAATAACCAGAAAAGTGGTTAAACAAACAGTCATGACAAATGTATATGGTGTCACATATGTTGGTGCAACTTTTCAAATTGATAAACAACTATCAAATATATTCGATGATCGTAAGCACTCATTGGAGCTATCAAAATACTTAACAAAGCACGTCTTTGCCGCTGTTCGTGAGTTATTCCAGGGTGCTCATTTGATTCAAGATTGGTTGGGTGAGTGTGCGAAGCGCATTTCAAAATCGGTTAGATTAGATGTTGACGAAAAATCATTCAAGATCGGAAATAAACCAGACTTCATGTCCTCGGTGATTTGGACGACTCCATTAGGACTACCTATTGTACAACCATATCGTGAGTCAAGCAGAAAGCAGGTTTCGACGAACTTACAGACAGTGTTCATCAGCGACCCCTTTTCTGTTAACCCAATAAATGCTAGAAGACAAAAGGCAGGCTTTCCGCCTAATTTTATTCATTCTTTAGATGCATCTCATATGCTCCTATCGGCAGCTGAATGTGGCAAGAATGGTTTAGATTTTGCTTCTGTGCATGACTCGTACTGGACTCATAGTTGTGATGTTGATAAGATGAATATCTGTTTGAGAGAGCAATTCATCAAGCTACATGAGGTTGATCTCATTGAAAGACTAAAAAATGAGTTTGACGAGCGTTATAAAAACTACGTTCAAGTGGCAAGAGTAAACAGGTATTCAGATTTGGCGAAGAAAATTTTAGCTGTTAGAAGTGAGCTTTCTGAATCTGTTGGAAAACAAGCAACTTTTGCTGACGAAATATACATGGAGAAAAAGAGAGTTCGTCTTTTACAGTCAGAGAATCCTGATGAGGTTGCTGAAGGCACTCGAATGATAACCACCGTTTCTTTGATCGAACAGCACGACAATTTTGAGGAACTAGAATCAACAAAAGCGGATCCATCCACTATGTTGGTCTTGGTTCCATTGACACTACCAAGTATCCCTCCTAAGGGTGAATTTGATGTGAGGGAGCTGAGAAATAGTAAATACTTTTTTTCTTAAGGCCTCGAGATTCAGGATAGACTTATGATTTTTTGCATTCTGGTTGTGCTTCAAACTTAAATCTCAGCATTTTTGTATATAAATATATATATCTACTCTTATATATTATCATCCCTGTATATAATTTTAATCAAATAGGAAAGGAAAGAATAGTTGTTTATATAATTCTCATAGTTTCAAGATTTTAAATTTTGTTCCAAACTTTTTCTTTTGAAGCCACTGTTCGAGAAAAGTTGACTTCTAAGTTAAAAAACAGATATTATTTATATATTATTAAACTATGTCAATGCGCTAATTTCATCATGTAACCATCTTAATTTATCTTCCCTTGGCCTTCTAAATTTTCTATCAGAGGTAATAGAGGGAACATCTCTTTTCTCTCAATGACGTTAAACTCTTTGGAAAAGCTTATAAAATGAGCGAAAAATGAATTCCAATGCGCTTCCAGGGATAAATGAACTATTTTATCGAAGTGATGGTGGTAAATATGTGCAAAGATTCGGAACATTTGTATCATGATCCTTTGTACATCCCTCCAAAAAACCTGGGGAAACGGTAAACCACTTTTGGTAGGAAATAGATTTTTATCGTTTACCTTATTGTTGATCCATGTAAGAGCCAAATCTATGTACTGACTTGCCGGCAGAGATACTTGTCTGTTATTGGCATCCAGCCAAAGGTAATCTGTGTGAGGTCCAGCGTTCATGGTCGGATACACATCAGGAGACACGTACTCAGCTATTACCCCATAAAACTGATTTAAATTGGTGAAGAATTCGAACACATTTAGAGCTATCCATTCTCCGACATCAACATATTTGGGCAATTGTACGATAGTCTTGAATGAACCCTTTACAAGGGCTGTCCTTACAAATGGCTCACTCAGAAACATTACTTGTTGCGATTCTGATTTGTCTGGAGACTGCTCGCTTGCATTATTAGATTGTTGTTGTGACGTCGGATAGCTGTGCTGAGAGTTTCTTGACGGGGAATGTGTCCTTCTCAATGAAAGTTTTGAGTTGCTATTATGCGGGCTAGAGTATACATTATTTATCTGTGGCGATTGCGTATTTCCCAGATTGGGTGGCTGAATCTTGTTTTTTTTTGAGTTCCTTCCAAATCCTCTATATCGATTTATCAGAATGATTTGTGATTGTTAGTATTCTATGGACAACATTGAAAAGTAACCAGTTGTATTCCGGCTTCCCACATGATGGACATACTTGAAATTGAAGAAAGACATGATAATAAGTTGAGTCTGTTAACAGATGAGAGACTGAAATGCTGCTCTTGTGACCCTTCGAATTGTTATTGATGGGGCCTGATTGAGATCATTTATATGTGGGATGTCCATTGACGCACACGAAAAAATATAAGTCACGTGCTCAAAAATAATAGTTGAAACTTATCTGTTTAAATCTTTTTATAAAGTCTATAAAAGAACCTCATATTCTCCAACTTCATGGGATAATCAAGTTCTGGATCCCCCCGGTACCATGTACTATCACTTTCATGTACAAGGGTCCAGGGAGCACTATCTTCTTGACCTCTTTTTCCCATCAATACGGTATCTACCAAGAACTGAATTGGGAACTTCTTGGTACCTACAGTGATATGAGAAAAACTGCCTGCACTTTCCGTTATCAGCAAATAGCAACCAGGTTGGCAATATCGATTGAGTTTCTGCAAGAAAAGTATACTTTGCTTCTTATTTTCAGCAAAGAGTTCATTTGTAGTGAATAGCAGTGAGATAAATTTCAAGCTTTCCAAAGCTAAGGTATCATGCTCTATATTAAGAATATCTTGATGAGAGAACTGAACATTGAAGTATTTCGACTCATCTGCATAAAGCCATCTTTGCCGTATTACATCTGTTAGCCTGCTGATAACACTGGTCCAATCATTGATATCGATGAGGTGAACGTTTAGGCTACTCTTTTGTGCAACAACTGTCGAGTATTTAGCTTTAAAGTCTCTAGAAGGAGCAAATAAACTTGCCAAAGCTACAAGTTCCCCACCTGCTCCCCCGCCAATACATAAAATGTTATTATCGCCTGTAGTGCATCGTATAACGTTTGAAATTTCTTTAAAGTTTGCAAACAACGAAGCATAAGCAGTAGCGCGTGATGGCGACCATCTACAACAATAAGCTGTTCTCTTTATGTCATCATTGAAAGCTGCAACATATTCTCGGTTATACAAATCTGCTTTAACGGACTGCACTTGTGATTGCAATTCAGCAGAATCATCGTTTTCAAAAAGCTCTTGATGGAATGCCGCTTTGAAGATATCAATGATTTCTTCAGGAGGGAGAGTATCTTTGTGATGGACTTTAAGTTGCGATGATTTGCGTTGATCGCTCATGCTCATATAATTTTCTTGATCCACAGATGAGCTGCTGTTCTGAAAAGTACGGCATCAAACAAAGTTAAGCTAAATAGAAAACAACTTAGAAAATGCGATGACTTAATGATATTATACAAGTTCTACAAAAAGAGTGAATCAATGTGAAAAAGACAAAAGTTAAATTAGAATTACGCTAGAAAATTCATAGACAGGATATTTGTTATATCTAGTCTATTTATTCTTCGTCTTCTTCGTCTTCTGGAGTGACTTGGTAGAAAGCCAATTTGTATTCGTTGGTCTTAGTAGAAACAAATCTAATCCAGTCTCTCAATTGGTTCTTCTTCAAGTACTTCTTGGTCAAGTACTTCAAGTACTTACCAGAAAACTTGGTGTTGGAGACAACGGTAACAACTGAACCATTTTCCTCAACGACAATAGAGTTACCCAAGTTACCGACGGCACCTTCGACTTTAATGTGGTCGATCAAGTACTTAGCGTAAGAAGCTGGGTCGAAAACACCATTTTCAACTGGAGAAGAAACATCGACGGTGAAGGTCTTGGTGATCTTTTGCTTTCTGGATGTCTAAAAAAACATTAATGTAAAAAATGTTAGTAAGGAACTCTTTATTCAGTTACTGGTTGCCTACTGCTATTAACAATCACTTTCTGAGAATGATATTCATATCCTCATTTATGTGAATTTTTAAAATACAGAATAGCAAAACGATGGCGCATCTGAGTTTGTCCTTGGAGGCAAATCTATTAGAGATAAATCTGTTGGAGTTGTCCTTTCTTCCAGAAATTAATTGTCTGCAACTAGTAGACCCATGTAACTGTGATTGAATTAGCCGAGAATTATATGATTCACAGCCCTAGCAGACGATCAACGACATACGTTTGGAGCCATTATTTCTTATTGGATTGTGTACACTGAGGTGAAGGACTTTAAGAGAAAAGCCAAATATTGATCGATGAATTTTAACCAACTCTTGTGTCAAGTGAAATTTGGCAGTGTTCTGCTACATCATTCCAAGCGACGCTCGTATTGCAAGCCGTCCGAGATGCAGCCGCGAAATGACTGTGCTTCCGCTGTCATTTCACATCAATACGTTGTCCGAATTATATTGAAAAAAAAGTTCGAACCTGCGGATGAACTGATTTATCGCAAAATATGTAATAGGATGTCCAGGTGTAATTTATCAACAGTCATACGGTCCAAAACGGTGCCCTAAGTATCGGGAATGTAAGCCCTGACAGCACCAGAATCATCATCAAAAATGAAATACATGGATAAGATATGAGAATTGTTCGAAGAGTCCAGCGTACGGGGACGCATCACTTCTAGAATCGTATCATATTGTGTGTTAGGCTATTTGCTTCCAATTGATGTGTGAACTTTGAATCGAACAGCAGGTTTGTTTCAGTGAGGAGAAAATGTCCGATTCGGAAGAAGACTTGGGATTCCAGTTGAAGACTCTCAAGATAGCGTCTAAAGTAGATGGCAAACGCAGCAGGAATGAAGATATCATACAGAAAGAACATGAGGACTCTTCAAACCTAAGAGAAGATCAGGTGTCGCTGAACGAAGATGAGGAACATTCAGAAATGATAGAGTGTCAAACAGAGCATGTGCCGCAAAACGGGATATCAAATGTGGCCGAGCAGAATGAGCTGTATACTAATGTAAGCCGAAATACAAAGCTCTCCAATAATAGTCATGCGTCGGGTGCCGATCAATCTTCTACGGGGACTCCCATAAAATGTAATCACGATGGGAGCAGAGACAGCGATGAAGATAGAACTGCAGGAGAGAAGCAGGAGCGGTCAACACCTCCAGAGGAAGCTGATTCAGATATAGATTCAGAATCAGACAGCGAGTGGCAGAATATGGCTGCCATCGCATCTTACAATGTGTATAATGACAAGGGGGAACTTGAAATACGAACGTACGACAAGGAGAACACAAAGACAATGTCTCAGGAAATGTTGTCAACAACAAACTACGATCATGATCAGCATGATGACAGTCCGGGAAAGAAGAAAACTGCCACTTTTGGTTACACGAAAGTTGCCGCTGAAGAACAAGCGCAAAGGTCATACAAAACCAATCGTAAGACAGACTTCCTGTTTGATCATAAGAAAATGAAACAACTTAATGGTTCAAAGAATTCATTGAGCGGGAATACCGACTCTATATCACCGTCGGAAACCGAAAACGAGTCTTACGATGAATACGAAGAAGATGTTGAACCTATGGATGATTTGAATGCGGCTAGTCAGCTTAATGTTACTAGAAACCTATTGGATGAAAAAGAAAAATTTGCCTATGTAGGAGCCATAAATGTTCTATCTAATCAACTTTGCACAGATCTGGCTACACTATGTCTCTGTGCCGACATTGTTTCGCATAAAAAACTAGCTCGAAGGTTGCAGTTTGCTCAAAAGGATACCGCCAGATGGAAAACTGATATATTAAATCGGCTGTATGAGCACTTAGGAATTTCGGCAGAGGAAGTACAGATGGTAGAGAAATTATCAATGCATGGTATTCGTCTGGAAGACCTTTGCAAATGTCTCCAAACTACCCAAAGTATAGACAACCCATTTGAGAGTAGTGAGGCAGAAGCAGAAGATACTCAGGATGGGAGGGATAGTGCAAAGGATAAAGCTGGAAAAAGTGTGGTAACGGCCAATGAAGAGATGAAGGAGTCCGTTGGAATGCTTACTACTCAAAGCGAGTTAAGCTCTCACGACACGACTGAAACGAAGTCAAATGAACGCAAACTTGGCGATTCTGAAATTAATCCTGCTCCAGCTGCAGTTCTTCAACCCGAAAATATAAAAGATCAAAACCAGCTGGAGGTAGATGTGGCATGGACTATTATTTGCGATTTATTTTTACTTTTGTTGCAAGATGCTACGTACGATGCACGGTCTAGAACCCTGCTGATCAAATTTGGCGAATTGCTTAAAATCAACAACGTTGAAATATGTGAATTCGAAAGACGTGTGACAGATTCACTTGACATGGAACAATCAACCGAGGATCAGGTTTGGAATGAAACTCACCATATGAAGGATAGGCGTAAAAAAATAAAACGGAGAAAAATGTGTTATGTCGGATTGGCTATGGTTGGAGGATCATTGGTACTAGGATTGAGCGGCGGACTGTTAGCGCCAGTTATCGGTGCAGGTATTGCTGCCGGTTTATCAACTATTGGAATTGCTGGTGCGACTGGTTTCCTGACAGGCGCAGGAGGTGCAACAGTTGTCGCGCTTACAAGCACAGCTATCGGTGGCCATATTGGTGCTAGTGGTATGTCTAAGAGGATGGGGAGTGTGAGAACATTCGAGTTTCGTCCGCTGCATAATAATCGTCGGGTGAACCTAGTCATTAGTGTATCCGGGTGGATGATTGGTAATGAAGATGATGTTCGTCTACCATATTCAACTGTAGATCCGGTTGAGGGTGATTTATATTCTTTGTTTTGGGAACCCGAGATGCTGAAATCCATTGGTCAAACAATTAACATTGTTGCCAATGAGGTTTTCACTCAAGTCATTCAACAAGTTCTGGGAGCAACCATTTTAACTGCATTTATATCTGCAATACAATGGCCAATGGGACTTTCGAAACTGGGATACGTACTGGATAATCCATGGAGTGTTTCATTAGATAGGGCTTGGGCTGCTGGTTTAATTCTTGCAGATACATTAATGTCAAGAAATTTAGGAGAGAGACCTGTTACGCTAATGGGATTTTCGTTGGGTTCAAGAGTTATCTATTCCTGTTTAGTGGAGCTTTGTAAAAGGAAAGCACATGGGCTCGTCGAGAATGTATTCATTTTTGGGACCCCTGTGGTAAGAAAAAGAGAGCACTTGGTCATGGTACGGTCTGTAGTCAGTGGGAGATTTGTGAATGCCTACTCCTTAAGAGATTGGATGCTGGCCTATCTTTTCCGTGCTGCTGCAGGTGGTTTTAGTAAAGTGATAGGGATTACCCCAATTGAAGGCATTGAGGGGATAGAGAATTTTGATTGTACCGAAACTGTGGATGGGCATCTGGCATATCGTAAAAATATGCCGAAGCTCTTGAAACAATTGGGTATTTCGGTAGTCAGCGAAGAATTTATAGAAATTGAAGAAACGATGGATCCTGAACAGGTTAAGCGCCAGAGAAAGCTCGTCCATGATGTTGATGCCGCACAACGAAAACTAATGGAGAAAAAGAAGCATAACGGATGGATTCCAAAATGGATGAAACCGAAAAAATCCAAATGGCGTAGCATGGTCGAAGACGCTGTGGAGGAGAAGAAGGATCTGGAGGTATCAGATGAACCGAGAGCTGAAACCTCTCAGACCAAGCGAAAAGATAATGCACTGGTAGATCATGGTGCCTTAATGCATGAGTTACGGCTCATAAAAGCTGAACTACATAAAAGCCAATTGATCAGCCAACAAACTTCTGAGGAGTCACTTTCTGTCAATAAGCACGGAGGTGCGTCCGACGTGGAACAGAGCAACTTAAATGAATCTTCCAAGATAAAAATTCCTCCAAGCACGAACAATTTCCAGCTTTTAACAGCCGGAAAGACTGTAATACCAGAGGATGACTGCTCTTCGCAAAAAAACAAAGCAGTGGAGTTTGCGTTCTCCGATGAATTCTGAAGATATCAAATCTTGTCACAGTTGAAGCTCCTCAACAGGACAAATGATGAACTACAGGGGTAACGTAGCTTCTGCTTGAGAAAGACTGACCGTAATATGCCAGAATAATCAGGTATGGCAAGTCATAAAAATGTAATTTCAATTCTATATCAAACAATATCTACTTACAAAAAGACTTCTACGTTCAACTCGACATAAGATGCCGCATATGGAACCTCAAAGTTATTCATGACTTCAGGGTGCAAGACTCCCACATGACCAATATTTTTGGCCTTTTCACCCTCCTTACTTCTAAACATGATACTAGCGCCTCTACCGGGAAAATAAGTAGCTAAAGTGTTCGCTTCCTCGGTCCAATAGCCTCTACCCGAAGAACTTGCACCATAGTCAGCAATCCACTCTGTACGGAATGTTTGCATTATTTTTCCCAACAATCCTTGAATGATCTCGAATCCAGAGGTTTTACCAGCATATATAGCACCCCAATGGCGCTCATTGTAAGCTTTTCTCTCAAGTTTCTCGTTCTTGAAAACAACATCACCGGTTTCGAAGACCTTGATGGGTAAAGAATGCTTCCTATTTTCTCTCACAGTCTTAAGGATACCAGGTAACAAAGTCGTTCTTACCACTTGATATTCCAAAGTTTTTGGATTAGCCAGCTTGACGGCTTTGCTACCATCATCCTCTGTCCTCAAAAATTTGAAATTTTCATCGTGTGAACACAACGTCAGTGGCAGTACCTCCAACCAAGATGCTTGAGCAGAAGCAAGTCTAAAGATGTCTGCAATTTTGTTTACTGGTAAAGCTGATGCAATAAAATTTGCGTTAGATAGCTTAGCACCTTTAGGTAAATTGTCATATCCGTAACCGACAGCAGTATCCTCCATAACATCACAAGGATGTAAAATATCTGGTCTAGTTATAGGAATCTGGACAGTCAACATGTCGGCATCTGTTTTTGAAGGTTTGGCATATAAAGACATCTTTTTCAAGCAACTTGCAATTTGCTCCGCAGTTTGTTCGAGCCCAAGAGCTGAATTGATATAAGAGATCGAAGTGTCAACAGTTCTCTCTTTGAATTTTGGAGTGATACGAGATTGACCATTATGTTCCGAAACAATTTCTACAGGCTCCACGCAGAATGGGTCCTCACAGTACCGAGAAAACATTGCCACCAATTGATCTAAGACAATCTCGGCCTTGGTTCTATCAGTGGCAGTAATCTCCACAAAGATGTTTTTTGTTTCCAGGGAAATTTTACTGTGTTCGGAATTAATGATTGGAGGAAGAGAGCAAACTGTATTAGTAGAGTCCATGATGACAGGATAAACTGGCGAGTCCTCAATTATATGAACAAAACGTCCCAAATTGTTTTTCTGCTCAGGCAGCTTATAAAATTCCATCAATTCAGCACTGTCAAATTCCTTTGTCTGATTAAGCGGTATGAACTTGATGTCCTTTGGTGGTAAAGCTTTGTAATGAAATGGTCCTTTAATTGAATCCAAGTCGTGGGTACCCATCGCAACGAGAGTCCTGTTCCTGCATATGTTGGAATGCAGTTTGTCTTGCAAAGCTATAAAAGATGCATAAGCTTTTTCAGTAAAATTGATATTCCTTAAGATAGCTGCGCATGCATAAGGTCTGATTTGTTCAGTAGAAGGATCAATGAACAATTTGGTAGTTGGTTTACTCAATCTATATTTTGGAGTCTCCGCTCTACCGAGATACTCATTCAATGATTGTGCAATACCTTCAATACATAACAAATCGTAACGATTGGCACCAATATCTATCTTTAATTCCGGCGCTTCATTGGTTTTTAGGGCTTCATCCGTAGTATCCTCATCTAGCTCAATACCAAATTGAAAACATAATTCATCAAATTCTTCAGTAGTGTAGTTCTTTCCAAGCAGATCAAACAATTGCTGCTTATTTACGGCAACAGTAGGCATAACGATCTACTTCCAAGTTTTCAAGGTTCCCCACAGAAATAGCCTGTTGGTACGATCAATCAACTGATCAACACTACAATTGTTTTTTAGATGACACTGAAGTCAAGAAAAATTTTACTCGTATGCGGCGATCAATAAATGGCGGATGCTCATAAAAGTATGTAACATGACAATAAAAAATATATTATTATGCAAAGATGCTAGACATTAGATTCAAAATCGCTATCGCTGACAATCGTATCCTCTTGCTGCTCAGCCTTTTTTAATGTGTACTTGGCTATAATTTTGCGTAGCTGGTCGTAAACAACAGGTTTTTCAAGAACGTCGTCAAAGACTTGGCCATTAATGGCCTCCTGGTAGTAATTTGTAATTGCGACTACAGGCGTTATTGAGTTGACTCCATTTGTATGCTTCAGTAGTCTTACAATATCTACGGCACCAAGTTTCGGAATCTTGAGGGCTGTGAGGATTAGATCAAATTTGACACCACTAGTGGCTCTACTAATAAGTTCATCGCCAGCACCAACGCTTACCACAGAGCAGCCCAAGGACTCTAAATCCTTACTGACACGATATCTGTGGATTGAAATTGGCTCGCAGACTAGAATATCCATGTGATAACCAACCTCACTGCTAGCTGAGCTTCTTCGTCCACTTCGTCTTCTGTAACGCAAAGAGTTGACTTTAGAGATCGCCATCAGACGATCGTTTTCATCCATCGAAACGTCACTAGAACCTCTTCTCCGCTGCGAACTGTTGGTCATCAACCTATTCTTAACCGGATGTGACGGTGTAACATGTGGTGAAGTACCGTAAGTGGGCGATAGCGGCGATCTCAGCTTAGCCGCTGTTGGAGATTCATCGCTGAAATGAAGAATGCCGCTACTGGCAGAACTGTGATTATTCCCATTGCTTGCTTTTTTACCAGAGACATTGGAGTCTGTCATAATACTGACATCTGGCGAGGATACCTTCAAAGAGGGTGAATCAAAAACGCTAAATGATTTACTGGGAGCATGACCGGCACCGCTAGGCGATCCCGATGCAGAAGCTTTACCAGTTCTTATTTTAGAACCTGAACTATCCGAGGATGAACTGACATGAGAAGCCGAAGATGAACGTCGGTGCATCCCGGGAGTATCTGTTAGGTGCTCGCTTTTCAATCTGTTGATGGCATCTTTATTTGCTTTGTCCAAGGCTGAAAGGTTCCTGAAATAAAAAGAGCCGAACTCTGTTTGAGTGT
Source organism: Zygotorulaspora danielsina (assembly GCA_030572985.1). Taxonomy (NCBI): domain Eukaryota; kingdom Fungi; phylum Ascomycota; class Saccharomycetes; order Saccharomycetales; family Saccharomycetaceae; genus Zygotorulaspora; species Zygotorulaspora danielsina. The sequence continues at coordinate 25,953 of JAJMCL010000022.1, forward strand.
CATTAAGTTTGCTGATCCTGCGATCTCTCATATGAGGCGGTATTGCTAGTGGGAAATGCTTATATGTGGGTGATGACCTGCTGCTATTCTCTTTGGATACTGATTCCAGAACGGATGAGACACAGAGTTTATTGAGTGGGGTGTCGGGGCTGTATTCACCATGAGATGAGGATAAAGAGGCTGAATATCGTCTTGCGGAGTCTGCACTGTTAAGTAGTGGGGTGAAACCAGGAATAGCCTCACCAATCAATTCTCTTTCTTCATCACCGAAGTCTTCTAGAACTGCACCCCGGAGGTCGAAATAATCCGTATCTTCTGGATGTTCAACCGCAGGAACAAAGGATGGTTCTTCTTCATAGACGTGTTGCCAATCAACATCAACGAAATAAGGATGTTCTTTGATCTCTGACGCGCCATTACATCCCAATCTTTTCGAGGGATCTATGACTAGTAATTTTGAAATTAAATCTTTAGCCAAATAGTTATCAAATTCTTTTTGCTCTTCGGGATTTGAATAGGATGGCCATTGGATTTCTCTCGCAAGGATCTTCTTGAAAACATTTTCAGGAGTGGATGCGTGAAATGGTGGATAACCATAAAGCATTTCGAAGAGAATGCATCCAACAGACCACCAATCACACTGATCGTCTTCACCGGTTCCTTCAATAGTTTCGGGAGCTAAATAGTCTGGTGTACCAAAAAAAGATTTATCTTGTTTCGAGTCTTCCGGATGAAAAAGAGCCAAATCTGTGGGAGTATCAGAAACTATGTCAGAAGTATTAGAAGTATTTCGGGCGTGCAAGGTACTCAAGTTTGGCAAAGTCGGGGTGCCGGGCCTAGATATGTTTAAAAGTGAAAAAGAAACTTGGGAATCGCTTCTTTGCAGTGCGGAAATATCAGTATTGGAATGAGAACTTGTTAAAGATTCATTTCGAGAACCCTCTTTCAGAGTTACATCGCCCAAGCCCAGATAATTTGAGGGTTGACCTAAAGAGGCTGACTGTCCAGATGATGGCTGCTCGACATCTAGCTGCTTCGAAGAGTCCCTCCTGTGGGAAGATACTGATCTAACGATACTACTGCTACTAGAATTTGATCTCGTAGCGCCGATAGCATTTGCCTCCTGTCCTTTGATGTCAGTCGAATTGCCGGAGTTAGTTTCTCCATTAACAGACTGAAAGCCCGTTTCCCTTGAGCGAGGAAAATGCTGATGTCTGCGGACTAGACCAGCTCTTGATAAGCCAAAATCAGTTAATTTGATATGTCCGTTGAAGTCTATCAAGAGATTGTCCGGTTTTAGGTCATGATGGATGATAGAGTTCTGATGCATGTCATCAACTCCAACAATAACTTCACTAATGTATTGTTTGGCCCATTTTTCCGGCAGAAACCCCATCATGTTAATTAGCATAGCCAAATCACCCCCGGGAAGATATTCCATCACAAGAAATAAGTTGTCTTTATTTTGAAACGAGGCATACAACCGTGCAACATAAGGCTTGTCACTTTGAACCATCATAATAGCCCTTTCTGATTTAACATTAGTTATTTGATTTTTTGCGATCATATCCGATTTCTTCAGTACTTTGATGGCAAAATAGTCGCCAGTGATTTTCTTTCGTGCAAGATAAACACTACCATAAGCACCTTTACTAATGGGTTTCAGAATATTATAATCCTTTATACTTGAAACGGTGCTCTTAATCTGATTCGTTGCAAGTAGTAGAGGTGATAGTGGTTGCTTTGGTAGACTGCTTGTGCTGGGGTGCTGTTCTGGAGTTAGATAATCTCTCGGATATCCAACATTTGATAGAAGTGGCGATCTGTCGTGATTGAGCTTTGAAATACTGTTGCGCCTCGAATGCTGACCGGCAGCTGTCGAAGGAAGAGGCGATGATCGTCCTGGGGTTAAAGAAATGGTTGATTTATACTTAGGAAGTAACGACGAGTTGGTGAGACTATTAGGCTTTGTCGAAATAATACTAGGAATAGACGAGCTAGTGTCTGTCCTGTCCATGTGTGCAGAGACTTCTCCGGTAGATAAATTTTTTCTCTCTGAGCCATCATTATTTCCAGAAGCGTCGATTACCAATTGTTGATCTTCCAACCTCTGTCTTGGCGTTAGTGATCGTGATAAAGATTTGGATCCAAACTGAGTACCAGCCAAACTGCTATAGCTTGAATTTTGATCGCTGAAATCCGTTCCATTTCTTTGTCCGCTATCCGACCCTTCCTTCTTCTCAGGCATATTATCAGTCATCAGGTAGGAGTTAGCAAAAATTTTCTCTTGAACTTGATTTAATTGCGAAGGTTGAAATTTTGTGTAACCCGTGGTGTCTATGCCCTCTAATGCGCCTTTAGGAAGAACGGCTTTTTCTTTTAAGGAACGGGTATTATTTGAGCCTGAAACATCTGGTACATTATTTTCATTTTCTGAGATTAAAGCTGCCATAGAATTAGAGCCAATTGGAGAATCACATGATGGATGATTGCTAGGATTTTGAAGATTGATTTTATTATTTTCGATTTGAATGAGGATGAGTTGCAGAACCCAATTATTAACTTCGTTCTTTATCTTCAAAGAATAAGTCATAGCATTATCAAGTCTTAAAACTGCGTCAATCTTTTTCTTAGCCAAATCTATGGTATCATGCGTCAAAAGAGCTAATCCGACATCGGTTGCTAGTTCTTCTTTCATCGTAACTTGCCACGATTGAACATTTTCGATATTCCATTTTGTGTTCGGAGAAAAATCGTAAACTGCTCGTTGATATCCTTGTGTTAGAGTAATAGGGTTCATCAGGATATCTTCAGTGGCCGCATAGGTACTACCAGGCAAACGAATCTCGCTTGTATTTATATTGATTGCGATGTCACATAGCTCTTTCAAAGATTGTAAAACCATTTGTGTAGAAGGTGATCGTACGTTGATCGGCATCTGTTTGTACTCTTGAAAGGATTCACTTTGTAGAAGCAAAGATGCCTCTACAAGATTATCGTGCAGAAGATGAACTAAGGAGTCTACCCTGTGTTCGCAAACACAGAGCTCGGAATGCGTTTCTAACCACCATGCGGGAACGAAGGTTTCACAAACACGGCATAATACCATCGTTGGGCTAGGTAGATCATTTTGATCCATGACTTCCAGTGTTTCAATTTCCTTCAAATATTCAGCGAAAAGGGTAGCACCAAACCCCAATCGTTTGATGAAATCATGGGGAAATATAGAGTTTAATTCGTCTTCGAATACTTTATGACTATATGGCTTTACCATCCACATTGAATGTGAGACGAGACGTGTCTCGTTATCGCGAATCAATATCCCACATGCTTCCAAGGTAATTATTTTAGATTCGTCGATTTCTACACCAGCTTGGTTGCCGTTGTACCCATCATTATTGTCACGAGCACTATGCGTTTCGCCTTCTGACAATGGTCCATCTTTTGTAGAAAGGACGTTGAAAGTTACTGTATAACTAAGATCATCGTTAAGCAACATCATTTCAATAGCTCTGTGGAAAACATGTTTATCCTCTTCAGATCCAACAATCAAATCAGCAATATGTGTGCAGCTCCTTGGACCTACTAGGGACATCCATAAATCTGATATATACCTTATGGTTCCGTCCTGGTCCAACTCCATCAGCATGACGGGGTTCTTCTCTGTAGCTAATTGTAATTGCTTATCATAATTAGAGGATGAAGAAGACAGAGATGAAGATGTTGACTTGGACCTCATTGGTATCAGATCATCATGGCTGTGCGATATGTCCATGTTACTGTGATTCGTCCCACTGTCAAAGGAGTATATTAGCGGTGGGGGTTATTTACGCAACACAAATAAGAAAACAACAAGCGACCACGTTTTGTGAATGCTAACAGCAGATGTACCGCCTAACCAAACCTATATTTATTCTGATGCGTCTCTATGATAGATCGCCAGGTAGCAAAAAACATGTGCAAATTAAGCACTATTGGTTTGAAGCATTGCATTTTTTCGTGATTTTCTTATAAGCAATTTTCCCTATTGGAAGCGAGGCCACTTGTTACAGAAACGATGAAAAAAACTCAATTCCAAGGCATAATTGAGGAACACAAAATCACGATTAGCGGTTTTGGGCCAATTGAGATCGCGATGCCTTTGATTACTTGAATAATACGACTAGGCCATATATACATTATGTAAAAGCCTGATTTGTTCATGCGGATATGTATGTGATTTGACACGGAAGGAAAATGTAAAAATTATCCATTGAACGACCAAACGTTTTGAGAGCCAAAGGAACGGCTTCATTACATGTAGCGCCAGTGAGGCAGCTTTAATGGTTCTTAAAAGATTGACACGTCCATTTTTGAGATCTGTCAGTTCCTTTGAACGTTTCGGAAGGGCCTCTAGTCAATCTATCAGAAAGAAGAACCCATATTTAAGTTACAAATCAATGGGCCCGAACAATGCCGTAGTAGGCACAGCGGCTGCGGACACAGCTGTTGCAAGCGGTGCCAAGGAACTATACAAACCGCTGGTCTGGGTGGACTGTGAAATGACCGGTCTGGATCACACCAAAGACCAGATCATCGAGATATGCTGTATTGTGACGGACCGGCACCTAAATATTATTGACAATAACTGCTACGAAAGCGTCATACATTGTGACGAGCAAGTAATGGGCCAGATGAACGAGTGGTGCATAGAACACCACGGCAAGAGTGGCTTGACCAGGAAAGTGATAGACTCCGCCAAGACAAGAGAACAGGTCGAAGATGAACTGCTGCAGTTCATCCGGACGCTAATACCCCAATCTCGGGTCGGTGTCCTTGCCGGCAATACCGTGCACATGGACAGATTATTCATGCTGAAAGACTTCCCCAAGGTCGTCGACCACCTGTTCTACAGAATAGTCGATGTCAGCAGCTTGATGGAGATATCATTTCGGCACAACCCAGCCCTAGCCAACGTTGCACCTCGAAAAGACAAGAATCACACGGCTAAAAGCGACATTCTAGAGAGCATAGAACAACTGAGATGGTACAGAGACAACTATTTGAAATCCGAGCGAGAAACCCAAGCTTTTGTCGCGCAGCAGGAGCAAAAGCTACGACTTGAACTCGAGCGTTTGCCAGTTCAAGAAAAGGTGCAATCAGAGCCCCCAAGCACCGAGAAGCGAGCCATGGACTTAACGGATCAACCTGTGTTGAAATCGCGAAAACTATAAATCGTTGTCGTATATAGCTTCCATAGCAGCCTGAGTACACATGTCTCAAAAGACTCGTGTACAATATATGTACATTCTTCCTTCGCAATTTTTTTTCATTTTTGTCACACACTCTTATGCGTCGTTTCCAAAAAAAACAATGGTGCGTGGCTTGGTGGCATGGCGAAAAAATGTATAAAAGGAGAAGGGGCGAAACGGTTTTTCCTGATCTTTCTAATCTTAGAACACCAAGGAAACAAGAGGAATTTTTTTACAGGAATATAGTGATACAATGGGAGACAATGTTGTTGTGTGTGAAGACAGATGCGATTCAAGCATTACCGGTAGTGCAGATATCCCCGCTGATTTCAAGCCAACTTTGCCACCGCGCAAGAGGGCAAAGACGCAGGAGGAGAAGGAACAGAGAAGAATCGAACGAATCTTGAGGAACCGAAAAGCAGCCCACCATAGCAGAGAGAAGAAGAGACTACATTTGCAACTGCTGGAACGCAAGTGCAATGTAATGGAGAAGATTCTCAGTAAGGTAGGCAATCTGGACGACCTTTTTGAGGACGATGAGGAGGGGCGTGCTCTTATCAGAGAGTATGATAGCGTCAGCAGCGAGTGCTCGTCACCCAGGGGTGGCTACTCGCCAATGAACGTGATGAAACAAAGCGAGGACTGTAACGAGGTGGATTTGGACATGGATAACGTGGTCACTCCAGCTCAGCAGCACAAAGAGGACAGCGACTTTCTAACAGCTGTTCACTCTAGCTCTGAGTCCTGCGCTAGTTTCTCGCCCAATATGGCTCTGACGCCCGTCAGTTTTGTCAAGGACGAGACAGAAGCCAAAAACTGGGACTTGCTTTTAACGAACGAAGAAAATACGTACACTACCGGAGTCACAACAACGACTACAAATATCGCAACAAATAACGCGACTATACAACAGGATGATAACAGTTTATTCCCCCAATTATGGCTGCCCTTTGATGGAAACGAAGAAAGTTCATTTGAGCTTGATGATTGGCGTAATCCAGCAGTGATTACAGCTACTACATGCATTTAAAAACGTATTTTGAGAGAACACGATTCCATTGTATCACTACATTCCTTTCCTCTTGTGGCCTTCGAGTTCTCAAAATATGTTTTTTTTGCACTTGTACTGTCTGAAGCGCAGTCGAGTTTAATGTCATTTGAAGCATCTTCGTTCTCAGCTTAGGCGTCTATTTTCGGGGATTCTTTTTGTTTTTTATTGGGAGGGTTATCATTCTATCGGTTGGCCAGCAAAGCCTCGTTCCAGCCCGTCACTGTTTGTTAAGGTGTGCTTGACCAAATTTCTGCATCCTTGTTAGCGATATCCAGCTCTCTTACTGGCGCGCCCCTTCAAAATTTGAATCGAGGCAGCGACATTTGAGGGCTTTGCAATTACTTGGATGTAAGTGATTTGTGTCACAGTGTACAGAAACATTAGCGTCTGGCTTGGACGGGTCGAGGTCTGTGCATCGTTGTTATTTCGTTATATAAGATCATATAGTTTAACATGCAAGATATTTAAGAGAAGTAGTCTGGGTAGGTTCCATAGACTTGAAAACACACCACCGCTGAGGCTTCTTGGAGCAAGCTCACAAATATGCGGCCTGTGGAATTCCACTTGAAGAACTTGAAGAACTTGAAAAAAGTCTACCGTGATGGAGCAGCAGGGTGTCGATCCGTCAACACAAATCGATCAGCGCAACTAACGATGGCGAGATAAACTGCAGAGTCTGATTCGCCATCCAGAAACGCGGCCAAGCATCGAACCGTCCCTATTCCCTTCCCTTGAGGTGACATGTACCCCAGAGCTGCAAGAGGCTTATTGAGACATATAGAGTAATAATCGACTAAGGAGCGCCCAAAAAGAACCCAAAAACTCGACTTTTTTCTACAACGCCAACTTTTGAACTGATGGTGGCATTCCAGCCGGCAGGAAGACTGGACTATCGCTTGCGGCTGGTCGGCGTGGTGGCCAAAGAAATACTCCAGGTTATTGTGGGCAATCAAGAACGACCTGTAGACCAAATCTTAGATAACTAAACCCTTTTTGCGGAGGACTAACTATCGATTGATACACATGAGCTTCCTGAAGAGTCACTGAATTTTAAAGCTCTTGACTTCTTGCGCTACTGTCAAATCTGACTTCTCAGTGGCCATCACCTCTTATATTTCCAGGAGTCAACGTGTGAAAGCGTAGTCATTAAAGTCGAAAATTGATTCTGGATGTCTGACGCTGACTCGGAAAAAATTTCAAGGCGCGATGATTATTGCAATTCAATTAAATGACCGAAATATAATTTATTTAACATTAGAGACCTTGAACTGAAAGAGCCGGGTATAAATATTCTTCTAAGCTCAGAAAGATACCAATTGCACTCCGTTGCAGCAAGACAAGTCGAAACAAAAAACTAACACAACACTCTTAAAATGCCATACGCTTTATCCGACTCTCACAAAAAGATGGTCTCTGCTCACTTGAGCGAGAGTGATCCTGAAGTCGAGCAAATCATCAAGGATGAGATTGACAGACAAAAGCACTCCATCGTTTTGATTGCTTCAGAAAATTTCACTTCTACTTCTGTCTTTGATGCTTTGGGAACGCCAATGTGTAACAAATACTCAGAGGGCTACCCAGGTGCACGTTACTATGGTGGTAACGAGCACATCGATCGCATGGAATTGCTGTGCCAAAAGAGAGCTTTGGAAGCTTTCAATGTTACCCCAGACAGATGGGGCGTTAACGTGCAGACATTGTCCGGTTCGCCAGCAAACCTGCAAGTTTACCAAGCCTTGATGAAACCACACGAAAGATTAATGGGTTTGTATTTGCCAGACGGTGGTCATTTGTCCCACGGTTATGCTACAGAGAACAGGAAGATTTCTGCTGTCTCGACATACTTCGAATCGTTTCCATACAGAGTTGACCCATCCACTGGTATTATTGATTATGATACTTTGGAGAAAAACGCCTTGTTGTACAGGCCAAAAATATTAGTAGCGGGTACTTCAGCTTACTGTCGTTTGATTGATTACAAGAGAATGAGAGAGATTGCTGACAAGTGCGGTGCTTATTTGATGGTTGATATGGCTCATATCTCTGGTTTGATCGCCGCTGGTGTTATCCCATCTCCATTTGAGTACGCCGACATTGTCACTACTACTACACATAAATCTTTGAGAGGTCCAAGAGGTGCTATGATCTTCTTCAGAAGAGGCGTCAGAAGTATCAACCCAAAGACCGGTAAGGAGGTCATTTACGACTTGGAAAATCCAATCAACTTTTCGGTTTTCCCTGGTCACCAAGGTGGTCCACACAATCATACCATTTCTGCTTTAGCCACTGCTTTAAAGCAAGCTAACACCGAGGAATTCAAAGAATACCAAAAACAGGTATTGGAAAATGCTAAAGCTTTGGAAGTTGAGTTCAAGAAATTAGGCTACAGATTAGTTTCTGATGGTACGGATTCCCATATGGTTCTTGTATCTTTGAGAGAACAAGGCGTTGATGGTGCACGTGTCGAATACGTCTGTGAGAACATCAACATTGCACTTAACAAAAACTCTATCCCAGGTGATAAGTCCGCTTTGGTTCCAGGTGGTGTCCGTATTGGTGCACCAGCCATGACTACTAGAGGTATGGGAGCAGATGATTTCCACAGGATTGTTCAATACATTGACAAGGCTGTCAAGTACGCTTTGGCTACGCAAAAATCTTTGCCAAAGGAAGCTAACAGGTTGAAGGACTTCAAAGCCAAGATTGATGAAGGATCCGAAGAATTATCCAACTTGAAGCAAGAAATCTACAGCTGGACCGGTGAGTTCCCATTACCAGTGTAGAGAAACTAAAGCATTTTTGAGACTGGCTTTCATTAATATTTTCAACAAATTTTATTTACATCGTTCTGATTGCCTCACGATTTCGGGGTTTGGGTTATGGTTTCTGTCATTAGTAGATTTTTCGGATGCTAACAGTAGTCATCTCATACACAGCCAAGGGCTTAAACACATATACATATGTATACATATATATGTCGATTATCGATTAATTTCAACATTAGGCCAAATTATTGTTCTCTTTGAATTTCGGTTCCCTTTTTAAAAGGTGCCCACCTGAAGTAAATACATAGTTATCCAGAGCATAATCACTTGCATCCATGAATAACAAATAGTAATATTTCAATGTGCGAGAGTACCACTCACTTAATGATTTTCCTTCTAGATCTTCGTGCATTTCTCTTACCTTCCATACTCCCTTAGCACCAACATTCAATTCACGGAAGTTTTCTGATGTTGTCTTAAACAAATCTAATCCCATCTTCCTCCATTTCATCTCCCCTGTAATACGATATAGATAGAATATTGACTCAATGAGATTCGAAGAAAGAATACTAGTCTTTCCCATTTTGTTAATCCAAAGCGGCATTGAAGGATCCTTTTTCCACTTTTGAGCCTCTTCATCCATATCATCAGTATTCAAATTAAGAGTTGACGGCCCCTGTTGTTTTCCAAATACAATTACTCTTTTAATGATATCACCTATGACATCCTCGTCAGTAAGTATAATACCATTATTTGCGCCTACAATATTTTCAGTGCTTTCAGCTTGATAATAACCGTGTGACAGTTTATCAAATTTATCTGGCCCCTCAAACAAGCATTGCTCGGCATCACAAGGATCAAAGAATGCGTCTTCAATGTACATACCCTTAAACAACTTGAAAATCTCAAAGCAACTGGATGTCACATTTGTAGCGAGAGTCATGTAATCTTCCCCATCTAGCAGTCTGGAACCCATTCCTAAAGTGGATGCCAATGAACACCTCTCGTGATGCATATCATACATCTTCATAAGCTGAACATTAGATTGCTGAGTGGCAGGAACCCATTGCATTTTGGCTTTCACTGTTGATATGAAAGTGAGGTTTTTCGCAAGAGGGCTGAGTGGTGTGAAGGTCATATACTCATTGATCTGATCCATTGCTTTTGTCACTATTTGTTTAATAGAAATATATTTGTTAACATCTGCTTTGAGTTTTTCTTTCGTCTTTTGACCACTCTCCCTCTCATTTTTCAGTTGCTTCTTATCTTCTCCTTCTGAATAGTCGTCAGTAATTCTGAGAAGATCATTCCCGTTTAAAAGATGAAGTGATTTCAACATGTTTGCATATAAGGACTGTTCTGGAGCGTCCATTCTAAAAATTTCCTCATCACCATTTTTATCTGCCGTAGTCCTGAGCAGCCTACCCGTTTGATGACAGTGCACAAAGTTCAGATTTTGGTCAATACTTTTCATGCCCTTTGAATCACGCAAATGTTTTCCCGACAAAACATCCTCCCTGGATATTAAAGAGCACCCAGAAGCGTCAACTATCAATGGAAGCATATAAGGAATTGCAAACTCTTCGGTGGACTTGCTAATGGTTTTATAGATTCTCTCAACGGCATCAAAATATCTGCCAACATTAGTGATTTGGGAAAGTCTGAGCAGCTCTAAAGTCATACTGGTTAGACCAGCAGAATATGAGTTTTGATACGGGAACTTGTTATTGGTTTTGGATCTCCATTTATATTGCAATATTGGAATTCTATTTGGTGTGTCAAATGATCGTAGCAAAAAATCTGCGACTTCTATTGCCTTCGATAAAAGAATTGGCTTTTGTGATAATTCGAAAGATGATAATAGACCGCCCAGCAATCTCGTACCGCAATCCGGAATATCAATTGTCTCCATAGAATCCGGGGGGACCTTAAAGTTAGTTTCAGACACGATCTTCACTGCTTGTTCAAAGTCGTCAGTAAGCCCCATAATATATAACGTATCCATAGAGTCTATTAGTGTAATAGGCCATTTGCGGTTCTCGACATTACCAACTTTACTGGGAAGCACATCGATGGCCCAGGTTCTTCCTAAAATACGTCGTATTTTCGCTAATATATCGTTTTGTTGAAATCCGCCAGTTTCGTATTGGCTCGACTGAATCTTTGGATAGTTGCTTGCCATGTACGAGAAGCTTGGCGGGAGTGAAACCTCATTAAGAACTGGATATTTCTCCTTATACGTAAGTAAAGCAGATGTGTCAAGTTTGTTTGACGTTCCGCTTTGCAACGAAGGATCTTTGGAGGCATCCTGGAGTAACAACGGGAAGTACTTGTTCTTTTCACGCAGTATTTTTGGATCAGAAAGATCTGAGCCACTGGTTTCGGCATTGGTGATCAAGTCCTTCCCGTCAATGGCACCATCGCTTTTTTCATCAGCGGCTAGATCTGGATTAGTAGATGGGATGAACTCGTTCTCCGCAAATGAATTCAGCATATTTATCTCATTTTGAAATGTATAATAAAACAGTAACGATATAGTAATAGCCAAGAGTACAACCGATCGTAGTCTCCTTATTGAAGACTTGAGAGCCTTGGAAAAGGACATGTTCCCTCTCTTTTTTCTCTTCAATATGATAACTGAATAGAATCAAACTCGCTTAAATAAATGCCGCGACTACTGCACTCGTGTTTATCAGAAATCAATAAAAGAAGCAAACACAACATTACAGGCAGCTGCTGGATCGCGACTTTTCGCTGTGTAAGGTGATGGAAATGAACAACTCCAAGAAAAGGTCACTTACGTTGACTCCAAGCTCTAACGCAGAGGCCGGCATTGGTAAAAAGCGTATACTAAACGGCTCACCACAGAGATCCAAGAGGTCAATAGAAAATTCAACCGATTGGCAGAAACAATATATAATTCAAAATAATGAATTGGATCGTATGAAGAAGCTAAAAGAGTATCTAGAGCTAGAAAGACAATGCAATATTAAATGATCTCCTAATCAAAGCGCAGTTCTTCCACTATATCGCTACTGTTCCAGCGGTTTGTGGACTCAAAAGATATCATTCCAAGGATACACTTAATTAGAGCAGCTCGCTTACGAATATCGGAAATTTCACCCATTCTTGGCAAAAGCTGACTTATCTTTTCAACTTTGATCTCTTCTGCTTGATTTAAAATGTATTTGTTATCCCCTTCGGAACCAAACATCCCACAGAAAGCATCGCAAGAGCCGTGATTTTGAACTTCTGGCCATTCCGTGATAGAAGGTATGCCTAACTGGTCAAATATGGAAAGAATCAGTTTGATGTCACTGCCGGAATCGCCATCAGCGAATGAACCTGAACCATCATGGAAAAGAGAAGGAAGATATAGAGATGGGTTCTCAGTTTTACTTTGAAACCATTGAGAGACCAAAACCATCAAAGCCCATATGTCTATAGCATAACTATAGTTTTTAACGCCAAATAAAAGCTCTGGTGCCTTATACACAGACGTAGACACATCCGTGATCTTATCATCTTGCGGCTCAACCCTCAGCTGGTTTGGATCTTGAGAATCATACGATATGCCAAAATCCGTAATATATAAAGTGATATCATCGTCTTCCTGATTAACAAGGATGTTTTGTGGCTTTATGTCTCGATGGATGATCCCATTTGAATGTAAGAATTGTAAACCCTTTGCCAACTGTAGAGTAAAATCGAACGCATATTTATCAACATCTAGTGTATTTCTGAAACCTGCTTCGCTTGATGACTCTGCAGACAACAAATAGTACGGATTTGTTGTAGACTTGTAATTTCTGCGCATATAATCATGAAGATCCAATCGATACAACGGGAAAAGTAGCTCTAAGTCCTCATCAACAAAGCGATGATCAATGAGCTGTACGACATGTGGGCCTTTTTTTGCCGAGAGTTTCAAAAGTATGGAGAGTTCAAAATTTGGGTTATGTGGTTCTATGATAAAATCCCTTGAAACTGATTTTATCGCGTAGGGGGCTGCCGCATATATAGTTGCTAGCCTCGTTGATTTCAACAGCTTCCGCTCGCCATTTTTGAGTTGGGAGAATCCCGTCATACACACCAGTCTTGCCTGCGTTTAGTGCTGTAAAAAGCTTCTTTTATTTTTTTCCTACATTGAAATATAAGTATAAATCTAGCAAAATGAGCGTAATTGACTACCTACACTAAATGATATACAATACACCTTATCTGGAAAGAATAAAGAATAAAGTCCTTTTTCCAGAATGATAAAGACCAATAATGTTATAATAATCGTCATAAGTTTAATTTTCGTAAAGGTTAATAATTCAACGAATCACATGAATTGATAAAGCGAAGAGCTTTTTTCAATTGACCTTTTTCAATCTTTCTTCTGTACCATAAACTCTGTAAGAGTCGTCTTCGTTGTCCATCATTTTGATAAATTTTTCGCATTCTTTGATTTGTTTTTCCATTGTGCTCTTTGATCTGAGGGAAGGATCGAATAGCTCGTCTTCCGGCCTACGATAAGAGCCACCTAATCTGTCCCAAAGAGTGGTGAATTGTCCATAGTTGTAGTTGAAATACAGATGATGCACTGTGTGACATGCTGTACCATTAACAATGGCATTGTTATACATATGTTGGCCATCATGAATCATAACTGTCCAGAAATTAACGAATGTGAACAGGAGCAAATACGAAACTTTATTCAAAGGCATAACGACTGGATAGACGTGGTAAGAGATGGATTGCAAATAACCATCGACAGGATGGAAAGCATGAGATGCGAAAGGAGTACAGACTAACCATTTGTGATGTGGTTTGTGGAGAGCTTTGTACACCCTTGGCCAATGTAACCACCTGTGGGCAAGATACACACCACAGTCGGTGAAAAACAAAAAGGCAGCTAACTCAACAAAAATCTTGCGCAATCCGTGGTTTTCCCAATCAACGTCCATGTAAAGCCTGGAGTGACCATGCAATTCCATGAGGAACCACGGAACGGTCAGAGCCGACATAGTTGGAATGGCGCTCAACGCCATTTTGATTTCCAGAGACATTTGGTTCTTGAGATAACGTGGATGGTTAAAAATGGACCTGTCGAAGACAAACACGTAGCTTAAACTAGCGGCAATGAGATATAGCGCCCACCCGAAAACCGTGACAACCGCCCAAAGCGAAAAATACTCTCTGATGAGGTTGGAACGTGGCAGCACCGAGCCGAACGTCTCTTTAGTGAAGTCCAGAAGATATGGTGTGTAGCCATAGATATCCTTGTTAACACGGGGTAAGCTGTTGATTTTGTGTAGACTCTCCTCGAGGAAAGTCGTGTTACAAAAACCTTTATTCAAGCCCAATGCACCTTGTACATTGCTAGGAATACTGGAAGCAATAGAGTTCGGCAAAATCTTTGCGTATACTCCATCAAAAAAATACCTATCACAAACTTCTAGAACTAAATCCATGATTGCCTCGTACCTATGTTCCGAAGTCCACTGTACTTGAAATGCAACAATAACCTGTAGTCAAGCTCAACATTTTGTTTTACATACCCATCGCAGTCTTGCACCTCTTTAAATAGTTTCCCAGCTCGTTGTTTGCTAAACGACCGTTCCGGCGAAAACTGACCGAAGGCTTTGATTGAACGCGCTGTGTCGATAAACGACGAGCTCGTATCGGGCGTTTCGGACATCTCGTTCATTCTTCGGACAAACCTGGTTTCTAAACGACCGAGGTCTGGAGTATATACTTATCAGTATTAACCGATCTAGGTAGGGATTTACGACACATTTTAAACCGAAAAAACTTCCAGTCCTCCTGTGCTAAACGCGTTCGCTGACGCTGGATCAACATGGGGGCTTCGTTCGCTGTAACCGCTTGTTTCTGCTTCCGCGTTGGTGTAGATATCGTAAACAAGCCTCAATACACAGGTAGCGAGATTTATTGACGACATGAGAAAATTAAGGTAACCTGATCAGATTGAAGTCTCTTTGACTGCGACCGAATTGATATTTGAAAGTTGGTGGAATTGCTCATTGCAGTGTCAAGAGATCTCTTGTTGCGGGAGGTATTTCTACTTCTATGCTTCGAAAGCATCGGCTAGCTTTGCGATGCCCACGAGTCTGTGCCGAGGCACCAATCGTGCCAAGAGCACATCGAAACCATTCTTGTTCAGAAAGTGCTTGTAGTGTTTAGAACGCGAGAGCACGTGATGTGTTGAGACAACATGGACACCATTTCTGGCTGTAAACTTGGCGCGCAGGTGGTTATGTCGTGTGCAGCAGAACATCGTAGTAGTAGTATACGCTTCTGTGATCAAGATTATATCGTATCGATGTGGATGGAAGCATGGCTACAGTTCGTACTTATGTATGTAGTCTGAAACCCCCACGGGGTTTTTTAGGCGAGTGACAGTAAAAACATTAAATTGGTATGATGGTCACGGTAGCAGACGATTGTTGCCCCGGCTATAAAAGCGGTTGGTCTACATCTTTTATTAATAGGTGCGAGAGATCACTCGGATCACCATGTAGCCAGGACTGTGCCAGTGGATGTAGACTCTTGACCCTTGAAATACGCACTTTGGGCTCTTCGGTGCTAAAGGTTACAGATCCATTGCCCGTTGCCTCTGACGAATCCACGAACTGGACATCTTGGTGGTAATCCAACTCGTCCACGACGTGGCCCTCTTTTAGGTGAATGACACGGTCAGGCCATTCAGACAGGCCGTCAAAAATATGCGTAGCGTAGATCACTGAGCATCGCCTTGTTCTCGTTTCCCATTGCAGGAATCCCAACAGCTTCGACCGCGCGATCACGTCCAAATCAACGGTCACCTCATCGAGTAGTAATACTCTCCAAGGCTTGAGTAATCCCATAACTAGCTGCACACGTCTCTTTTGCCCATCGCTCAACTTAAACATCCTCCAAGAGAGATCGACACTCAGAATATCACAAAGCGTCTCTCCACGTTTTTGAAAATGAGGTAAACCAATACTGTTTAGCAACTCCAGCACACCGATGTCTCGGTTTATGATACTCATATGGCACCATTCTGTGCCCAGATATGTTGTCATCAAAAATTCTTCCTCACCATCATTGTTAAGATGGACAGGACTGAATGGATCTGAGCCGTTAACCAAAATTTTACCGTTTAAGCACAGATGCTTACCGCTCAAAAGTTTTAGAAGCGTTGATTTACCGGCTCCATTGGATCCAACAATCAGAGTCCGTGTGTTCCACGGGATCTTAAGGTCGATATTTATTAACGACGGAGTCTCGTTCCCTGGAAACTGGTAGGTGAGATTCAATACTTCGATAGCAAATGACATGTTTTTCGCTTCTGAAGTTTTCTTTAGTGAACTGTGTTCGTCTTGTTTGCTACCCTTATTTCCTGTTTTTCATCTTAAGCTTAATGGAGAGAATAATGTCATTTGCAATTGAAATTTTGTAACTAGTGTTGAACGGCTGATGATTCACAAGACTCAAAAGGTTTCAAGTGTGTGGTCATGGATGAAGTTGACGATATATTGAATCATGATAGAGAACCTGAAGATGATATCGAAGAAGATGAAGATGACGATGAAGAGGAGGACACAATGCTAGATGGAAACATAACCAAAGTCAATAACATACATCAGGATCAGGATCGGGATCGAAACCGGAACCATGAAGACGACGTCGATATGGACGGTAACGTTGGCGGAGATGATCAGGTTGATGATGACGATGATGACGATGATGATGAAGAAGATGATGATGATGACGGCGATGACGATGACGATGACGAGGATGATGACGATGACGATGACGATGAAGAAGATGACGATGAAGAAGATGATGATGAAGAAGATGACGAAGAAGATGATGGGGATGATGATGCCGAAAGTAATCAGCGTTCTAATGCCAATTCGGTAACCACAGGTGCCCAAAGTGAACACACGAATGACACTAGAGTTGAGACAAACAGTAAAGGACAAGAAAATGGAACTAGCAGTGCCCATACCCATCACCAATCGGATCTCAGTGATGAGAACATCAATCCAGACCGCGATAATTTGAATAAAGATGGTGTCACAGAAGCAGATAAACATAGAGGTTTGAATAAATCAAATGGAATTGACGAAGTGCACAACTACTACACGCAGATGCTGAGATCAGCTAAGATCGCGGACACGTATAATATATATCCAACAGCGGCTATTCCAATCCAGACTAATGTCAACGCATTGTCGATGTCCAAGGGATTAGAATACCTCTTTCTAGGTGGGGACGATGGATTCATCAGGAAATATGATTTCTTAAATACCGTTGATGGCAAACTATCACTAACGATACTGCAAAAGCATTCATTGGCAGAATCGATCCAGAATGCTGGTATACTCTTATCCTACTGGGAGAATGAAATTCCTCAAAAGAGATCAGAACTAAAGATGCTCAAAAACAATAAGGAATATGAGCCCAAAGTCAGCCCCGTTCATTCTTTAGAAGTTCAAAACGAATGCCTTTTCATCTTAAGTGGTCTCAGTAATGGTGGTATCACCCTTCAAGGTGTCAGATATATGGAAGGTTCGATAAGTCATTATTTTAAGGGTAAACAGGGTCATTCAAATATTGTTAACTTATTGAGAATGAATGACGATGAAAAGAGGTTTTTAAGTGGTTCATGGGATAGAAAAATTTTAGAGTGGGATTTACAATCAGGTAATCTGATGAATGAATTCAAAGGATCGACTTCAGAACTGTCATCACTTGAGATGAGACCTTTATTTTCTACCGTAGATATAAACGATGTAGCAGCAAAGCTTAAGCAAGAAAAGATGAATGATGGAACTGGAAAAAATGAGCAAGATGACGATATGGACTCTTTATTTGGCGATGAGGATGAAGAAAAGGCAGACTCAAGCGTACATGCTGACCAGGTTGAAAAACCAGAAGATAAAAAAAGCATAAATTATTCAGAAGAAATTTCTAGAACGACGTTGAATGTAGTTTATGATGACTCA
The DNA here is from genome assembly GCA_030572985.1 of Zygotorulaspora danielsina. Lineage (NCBI taxonomy): Eukaryota > Fungi > Ascomycota > Saccharomycetes > Saccharomycetales > Saccharomycetaceae > Zygotorulaspora > Zygotorulaspora danielsina. The sequence goes on from JAJMCL010000022.1 coordinate 43,999, forward strand.
GTTTTCATGTCTTCTGGATTAAACGGTACGGTACATATTTGGGATCGTAGAGTACCATCTGCTCCTGTCTTGAATCTGGAAAGAGGTCCAAAAGTACCGCCATGGTGTCAATCTGCCTGTTGGTGTATGGACGGTGATCGCGTATATGCAGGGAGGAGAAACGCTACTGTCGAAGAGTTCGAGTTAAAGATGCCTTCGATGCCAAGTAATGTATTAAAATTGCCTGCGATATCAGGTCCGGTAACTTGTGTCCGTGCAATGCCTAATAATAAACAAATACTGTGTGCATCAAGAGACAATATACGACTGTACAACACCGCAAATAATATAAACTCCAAAGGGACTGCAGTCCCCTTCTTGATTGTTCCGGGACATCATGGTGGGGTTATATCAAATATGTATGTGGATCCAACCTGCAGGTTTCTGATAAGCACTAGTGGAAACCGTGGTTGGCAAGGTAGTTCAACGGACACAACCTTCATATATGAGATAGATTTGAACTAGTTTAAAATTATATCCTTGTCATTTATAGCGTAAAGAGATTTAAAAATCGGAGGAGTCCTTCAAAGACGATAAAGATTTCGATACTTTAGAAGCCCAGCGAGGCACTGAGGGGCTCTTTAAAAGTTCGTGTAATGGATCCAGCCATATATACTTGAAACCTCTGTAAAGACCCGCAAAGGAAGAATACTCTAATTTCCTCAAATATATTCTAACGGTGGGTAGTGCGGCCTTGACAGATCCGCCACGATAGAACTTCATAAATATGGCAAGAATCCCGACTAAAATTGAAACTTTGCAAAATAATGGAAGAGAGTGCGATGTGAATAAGTGGATCAGTGTTTTTAGATAACTAGTTGTGTGTAGCTTGCCATGCCCCTTCGATGTCTTTCTTTCATCATTTAAATTCGTCTCTTTATCTAGTAATTTGAGAACGTTATGTAACTCAAAGCTTGAGTGTGGCTTGCCAGATGCCGTAGTTAATAAAGTGCTGTATCTATTAACGAGGCCGATACCCTTACATTTGGGAGGTTGCTTTTTTTCAAAATTAAATTTAATCTCTTCCAGCACCTCTTTCCAAACCGCCTCATCGTAGACAGTAGGGAGTAGCACTTGCTGAATAACACCGTGAACAAGGTCAATACTATTTTCGAAGTTTTGGATATTGGCATCATATTCTTCTAAAATTTTATCCTTCTTCTCCAGTATTAGTGTAGCATACATTGCTAAAGGAACAATCATTGACTGAGATGAGATAACATAATCGAATATTTGAAATATTAAAGAATCGCACTTGTTTTCCAATGGCTTCAGTTCATGTGAGAAAACCGTTAATATCGATGACACTGCAAAAAAAGGTTCGATTTTATCCAAATGCAATTTCTTATAAAGGGGTTTGTTATTGAGCTTGATAAATTCTGGTATTAATCTTAACTGATCAATGGGAAAGTCTAAGGAATCCATCATGAAATCTCTCAAATATAGAAGAGTAAAGGCCTCCACGCATCTAAATAATTTGTCCTCTTCAAAGACAGACTTGGATGCCATTTCACTATCATATAAATCGGTGGACGAAGAACTCATACCATTACTCTTATCTTCGGCTACTGCATTGGGTGAAGCATCATCGCTTCGAGTTGTGATCCCGCTCAAGGATAGAAAATCCTCTTCAATATGGTAATCATGACCTTCCATGAACACGACGACGAATACAGATACAACGTCATGGTACCCCTGATAGTAGTTAAGCTTTGGATATTTCCTGAGAACCTTTATGATAGTACGTTCTAATAGTTGCCTTAGCTTCTCTTTGCGGGTTTCGTCCATAACTGATGTAAAAGATCTTTTCACATCCAAGCTCACTTGATTTTCGTCCTTGTGCACCTTTGTGTAGCTCTTCGTATCACAATCACTAGACTGAGACACTTTCAACTGGTCCGACAGTAAAGCAAGCCAAGATTCCTTTCTAAGGGGAGTTGTCACAAATCCAAAATTACTCATACCGAGAGTGGAAAGGATCTTGATATCACGGTCTTTCAACACATTATGGATCACTCTGATCTTGAAATCTTTCTGCTCTTGATCATTGAAGAAGCTCAAAAGCGACTTCCCATCAAATAAAGATTCTGTTAAAACATCACCATGTAAAGATAATGATTCTTCGCTTGATGATAGCGAGGGCCCTTCGCCTTCGACAAGCACATCCATGATGCCTCCAGGTTCTCGCTAACTTATCAGTGTAGACGAACTGATAGCTTCGGTGATATCAGGTGCCCTATTTTGTTATTTTTTTTTTTGTTCTCGTTTACATATCCTTGTGTTAATATTCAAGCAAGTTTATAATCGGCTTTTCAAATTGAATTAATTCTAGGGAATCTTCGAAAGATACAGATAGGGACAGAGAATTTGAGAGGGAGACTGTTCAGGACACATTTTTTTTGCAACTTATCTACTACCCTGAGCTCTCTGTTCAAACTTACTCATGACTCCAGTGTAAAGCATTCGCAAGAATCGCCTGCTAAATGGGATGAACATACGCCAGCAATTTGAAAGTCCCTCGAGATGTTGCTTAATATTGCAAATAATCATGTGCCTGGCAAGTGAGAAAACCTAGACTACCATATTGAAAACTATTTGTACATATCTAATCCGAACAAGGATATTTACAAAGAAGACATGAATGAGGAGAAAAGCGGACAAATAGTGCAATACTACGGACACTATCAACCGTGCTGAGCATTCCAAAATTGACAAGACTTTTTGGAGGCATTAGTTTCGGTTAATTGCTGCCTCAAATTTTTGGACAATAGTTATAGAAGAATTAAAATGGTATTCCAGCTAAACAGCAGTGAGGCATGTTTCACTTTGCTCCCCTACAATTACCAACTTATTCAATGAGCAACAATTGAATTGTGCCACAAGTTATTGTAGAGTTTCAAGCTTGATACTCATGCTTATACAAAATTTGTATCGCTATTACCACCATTGTAATTACCTAATCGGGTGATTCGCACGAAACAGGCGGTGAGGTAGTTAATAGAGCCCTGATTCACTCAATTGAGATTCGATCAAATTTGAGTAGTCCTTTGAAAGATATTTAAAGGAAGATCGCTCACGAGATAGAAATCCAACATATTCTTTTCATTGTAAATGGATGACAAAACGGCATTACTTTTGATCGGTAAGAAAAGATTTTGGCAGCAATGAACTCAACAATCAATAGTCTTGCCTATAACCAGAGTTATAATCCGAATGATGGTCTTTTGACATTCACATCTATTTATGGCGATGGAACGGTAGCTACATTTGGACAAGTTCAAACTTTTATCATCAAGCAAATTGCGCAAGGCATCGTGTTCGGCACAAGATGTGGTGCTGCCGCACTTACTCTTGTACTCATGTGGATGATTTCCAAAAGTAGGAAAACTCCTGTTTTCATCATTAATTTCGTTTCATTATCCCTCGTTATTGTTCATTCTGCCTTATATATAAGTTATATCTTATCCGGTTATGCTTCCCTAGCATATACTTTAACTGGATTTCCTCAGCTTGTCACAACAAGCGACATACATGCGTATGCTGCCTGTAATATAGTGCAGGCTCTGCTGGTCACGTCAATTGAAACCTCCCTATTTTTCCAAGTCAGAGTTATATTCGAGGGAAATAACTCAAAAAAACTTGCCTTTATGGTAACAGCATTGACGGCTGCATTAGGACTGGCAACCATAGGGATGTATTTCTATTCTGCTATATCGCCGATCATAAGTATCTATGAAAACTCAGCGGATGTATCTCCAATTTACTTTAATGCAGCCCTGATTCTGCTTGCGTCGTCTATCAATGTAGCGACGCTCCTTTTAGTTGTGAAACTGGCAATGGCAGTAAAATCGAGAAGATTTTTGGGTTTAAAACAGTTTGATAATTTTCATATCCTTTTGATTATTTCTTCCCAGACTCTATTGGTTCCCTCATTATTATTTATTCTTGCCTATGCATTACCTGAGGACAAAGGTACAGAATACTTAATACCAATTGCTACTCTAATGGCTGTGCTTTCTCTGCCATTATCTTCAATGTGGGCTACCGCCTCAAGCAAAGAATTCAAAGCGAATTCACCCTCTCACTTTTCACCAAGTTCAGGCTCTTATACTGCGGGATCTATAAGTTATTGCTCTGATAGTGTATATTCAAAATCCAAAAGGAGTATAAAACAAAAATTATATGATTTTTGTTCCAGGTCTAGAGCAGATAGTGATAAGCAATCTGAAAAAACATATTGTGATGGCCGCGATTTAGAGAAGGATTCATTTCCAGAGCTATCGACGCCAATCGGCCCAAGCGAGTATCCATTCACAAAGCCGCCAATTAATGATAGCACTCACAGGAATGAACAACTATCGTGGAGCAATAAAAGTGAAAGGTTCTGCGGTTGTAATCCCACTATCAAGAGTGTCCCCAGTAATAACTCCGAGGATCTCGACCTCGATCTCATATGTGTTCATGACAATAAAGATGAAGGATTTGTCGAAACGAAAAAAATCACACTGAAGAGATGATTATTTGCTAGTTGGTTTCATTAAATTTTGATTTTATTTAATATATTAGTTCTCGTAAATATAATGGATATACGGGTTAATTCATTCTGTACGTTGAGCAATTGCATATGCGCCATACAGGAGCCAAGCACACAGAATGTTTACTAGGTGATGGATCCAAAAGAGATTTCTGGAACCGTAGAGTAAACTGAATACCGCAAGGTATAGTAGTAATAAGACGGTAGCGAATCCTTCATAAACTCTATTAATTCTAAATCTTGGCACTTTCAATCCGGAATTAAAGTTGACAAGAAAAATCGTAGGTGCAATAGCCAAAAAGTTGTGATGCGATCTGAACGGAGTTTCCCAATGTATAGCCACATTATGGAGAAACACAATGATAATAGGACAGTTGATGAGTACTACAAAAAACAATAACAGAAAAACAGAAAAGTTATAATTCTTTAAGTTGTGGTACTCGACGGGATTGAAGCTATTGGAGTTCAACATCACCCTCAGACATGTAGTAATCTGAATGAGCAAACTAATCGCGGATGCCAACTGATATGGTATGTAAAATAACACAGCGAAAGCCAGTACGATACAGGCAAAAATCCGAACTTGCCAGGGCTCGGATAATTTTGCATTAGTCAGTGATACCTTGCTAATGTTCGGAATTATTGATTTTCTTTTGGAGATTAAGACAATTTCGATCAAGTCGTGTAATTTTGCGACTGTATATAATGCCGCGACTGACACTAGTCCAAACAATACACCGAGACCTGATAAGAACCAGCTTCGAAGGCCTAGGAAATAAAAGTTTGTGTGCATATGTAGTGTGTCCAATAAAAAAGGACTATTCAGCCGTACTGGGTCCAGTAGGTATAGCAGTTTCTGAGTTGCTCTTATGTTCACTATTGGGCTGAGAATTATGATCGCAACGAAAATATGTACACCATAGGATTCTAGCAATTTAGCTAGAGCATCTTTGAAATCTAAAAAGAAACCTGTTCTTTGATAGTGGTAAAACTGGTATGCCAGTACGAATGAGACTATGCTGATTGGAAATGATAAAAAGTTTAGCCTATACCGTATGAATAGCATCTTTATCGTCAAGGTCCAGTTTATACAAATCTTCACTCTCAGCTGAGTACCTGGCGGTGTTATGAATGTCAGTTTGAGTGACTTATCATGCGTTTCTTCTAAAGGTATAAATGGCGCTACATTGTGCATGTTGACATTGAAAGCAGAATCAGTAATGTTGACATGCCACTTCGATTCAAAGGGATCTTCAACCCATTGTCTCACCAAAGGTTGAAATGGCCGTTCTTTTGACTCTTCCGAAATAACCGAGGTATGAATCTTATAGGATAGTAAAGAATCCCACAAATTAGTAAATGACAAAGTTTGAAATAAATTATCTGAGATGTCGAACTCGAGTCCAAAAGTGGCTATGCGCCAAGGAGCAATAGCGAAAGACCTTTCGGTTTTACCTGCTATTTTACCTGCTGTTAGTTCGCTTATAAAGAAATCCTGACTGCCTAATTCAGGTTTTTCCAGAATAACATAATCATACGGACTCAGAGTTGTATTTAATATATTCATCATTTTGAAAGGTGCTATATCATTGTCAATAGAAGAGTCGGAGGCATGCTTTGTAGATAAAAGAGAAGCCGGGATGTTTTTAAAATAATTAAGTCCACTGAAGCAGTTATCGCCGTTCTCATGCCCACTTTTATCGGAAACCACATCATTCTTCGCTTTGCAAAATGAAATGGCTGTGTTCTTTGTAGACAGCACTGTAAGTTCCAGACTTTCGTCTTTCGGTAAGGGAACTTTGATATAAGTGGATGAATGGTCAAAACTTTCAGAGGTAATAATAAATCGATTAACCCCTTGCGAGAAATGAGGTATGTGTACGGACATTGAATCGAAATTCTCAGAAGGTACTGCGGATATATTCATAGAAAGATCTTGCGTTGTGTAATTTTCAAATCCAGAAAGTAGTAAATCTCGAGAAATCTTCATTCTCTCTTTCAGGGGAACCAGCCTGCTAGATGTTGTGGAATCAACTGTCTCCAGTAAAAGCTTTGCAATTATTATTCTTAATTGATCGCACCAAACTACAGCTAGGTGGTCAATTGAGGTCCAGACGTTCGGTATGGTCGAAGAATACGTTGTGAACCCATTCTCCAGGGGTAAGATATCCTCGACTGCGGTGTAATCAGCAGGTAACATCATATCGAGAATTCCACCAGTAATAGAAATTAGAGATACATTTTCAGCAAAAAAGGAAGTTCTATTCTGCATTTCTTCTCTCCAAAAATCGTTGGTCCGGGCATATATCTTGAGTATGTCACCATCAAATGTAACCGGAGCGGCTGCATGAGGGGAAGAAAGTGTAATCAAAGAATGAAGCGATCCCTTTACATGATTGTTTAGAGTCGGTAAGATGCGTGCAACTATTCCGCCCATTGAATGGCCTATCACTACGACGGATGATGGTACAGATTCGGAAGGACTGACAGATTGTTCATATAACGATAAAATATAGCGAATTGCATCATTAACATATTCTGCCTGATCCAGCAAAGTACGTCCATGAAATGCTGTTAAATCTCCATTGAAGTCGGCAGCAAAAAAGTCAAGATTTTTTGCATTGGGATTTTCGATGTCCTGTTTATCTTGGAAGTACTTCTTGGAGCAGGATGAAGCAATTGACCTCACTTGCCTAAAACTGCCAGCATTTCCAGGAATGAAAAGTACTGGTATGCCATCCAATTGAACTTTTTCCCCATCTAACGGTTCTTTATCCAGATTCTGTTCCCTGTACAAATATAAGTGGTATTTTCTAGCCAAGGGTGTGTATCTTAGGTCAAATCCATCTATTCGCCCATATGAGGGGAACATATAGATGGACCTACATTGTGACGAGTCAGTGTTATCGAAGGATTCCAACATCGTTAGTTTCATAATTATAAATATCAGAAAGGCTCCAATTAAAGCACATATTCGCAAAGAGGCGCTCTGATGTAAAGTCTTCCTCGTGCTTCCGTTTATTTCAGAATCAAAGCGATTGATCCCCGAATCGATAGTCTTGTTACTCGAAGCATTTGATAGCGAATGATTATCAATTGACAGGCGGTCCATTTTCTCACCAGCCTCATTTGTCCACACACCCTTCACTCTCCGAGAGAGGCTCAGAAGTAGTTTCTTCACGCCCATCCTAATGAAGCCACCAAATATACTTAGTTTTGAACGAGCCAACTAAAGCATAAAGGCTTCACGATACAACTGTGCGCTTTTGCTGAATGTTTTGTAGTTTCCTGCGAGTTTTGAGCTATTCGTTGGCTCTGAAATTTTAAAAATCCGAAACTTCGTATTTACCTTACTGAAATGGCTTAGCCTCGAAGTAGGCGCTGGCACTGTCTAAAAACGGAAAACACTCGCATTGAACCAATAACAACGGTAATGGAGGACCACTAGCGGGCAACAAGACAGGAACGTGCATAACTTTCGTATAAGTAATATAAATATATATATATATATATATATATATATATATATATAGATAACAAGTAGTTGTTGTCTTTATAGAAAAAACATAAAATGTTGTGTAATTGTGATATTGTTGATGATAATAATAGTACAACCATCTTAACTGCCCGTCATATTGATGTCGGACAGTGATGGTAAAAAAACGTTCAAATTGGGGTGCAAAACCCTCCGTATGTAGTTTTTCATGCAGTTTGAGATGAAGTTGATGTCTTCTCGGTGGAAAAAAGATTCTGAACATTATTTTCAGTGACATCCGAGGCACCAATTATCTTATTAGAAATTGGTGGTGAACCAATCATAGATGGAGTTCGTGAAACAGGCGTAGAACTATTGATGTTTTTTTCGTTCATTTGTTGCAATTGTTGCTGTTGCTGTAGCTGCAGCTGCTTCTGATTATTAATCTTTTGTTGCCTGACACGGGAAATGTACTCTTGACGATATTTTATAGTTACCTCACGCAACTGTTCGTATGATTTGCTACCCAACATGGTACCAAATCTTATCACCTGTGTCTCATTTGAAATTTGGTTTAATCTTGAAGGCTCTTCAGATACTTTAATCCCATATTCATTTCTTGGCGAATCATATTTCCATTTATCATAGAGTCTTGATAATTCATCCCATTTAGATTCATAGACATTAATAGCAGTCTTAGCATTTTTTTCTTGCTGTTCAATGTCTTCGAAATTTAAAAAAGTATCCAAGACAGACTCGGGGTTTTCTTGGAACTTGTTTGGTTTACGGTCAATATATTCAATTCCATGACGACCGAACCTTCTTCTAAATTTGACAGGATATTCCCTAGAATGGATTTCGTTGTCATTTTGAAACGGATCGTACAGCTCTATTTTCTTGACTTTAATATTCTTGTCGGACAATTTCTCCCCAGCTTTGTTGAAAGCTTTGATATCATCTGTCGTACCGTCTAAATAATCAGGTAGATTGGGAGCGTAAAAAGATCTGTCGACTTCAAATTTTGAAGATGCGATGGAGGAAAAAGGTGCACTTGAAGGCGTAACATGTTTCGGTAAAATTATATCAAAGACTGGATTGAAAGGGTCATCTGTAACGTTAAAAAATAGATCACCATCATCCAATTTTCTTTTTTCCATTCTATCATGAACAAATTTTCTTGCATTCTTTTCCTTGCTGGATAAAATGTCTTCGACTTCTTCAAGAACGACATCTGGAACTTTTGAAGATGGTAAGCGGACATAGACATGCGAGGCAACCATTTGCGGTTGTTGCCCCTGTTCTTCTATTGTGTTGTCTGCCTGCAAAGCTTGTTGCTTGTTATTAGCCACGATTCCAGCATTAGTGATAGCGACTTTTTGATTCTGCAGTTGTTGCTGTTTATTGAGCCGAGATTTATTCACCTGTTCCAATTCTTTTTTATTCATCTTGTTTCTCCCGCCTTTTCTCACAGAAAAATCGGAAGTGACTGCCGTCTCCATGGCTGCAGCTGCCTGCTGTTGCTGCTGTTGCTGTTGTCTTCTTTGATTAGCAAAAATATTAAGCCTTTTCCTCTTTGGATTAATCAAGAGATCGTCTTCACCTTTAATAGAAAATGTTCTTTTCAATTTTTTCAGTTCGTGTCTTTCATCGAAAATCTCAATGTCCTTCCCCAAAAGATCCATCGAGGTCTGCTCTCTTTTGGCAACCAATAGTGCTAATTTTTGCGCGTGCTGTAATTCTTCATGCAAAGTTCTTAGTTTATGACTGTTTAAAATATCGATACGTCTTGTTTTTCTCGGTTGTCTAACATCACGTCTTCTAAAACAAACGTATGGGTCAGTTTCCTCCTTTTCATCCGGTCTTTCGAATTTTAATTGAGGAAATATCTCTGTGCTTGGGCTTTCTATTTTTCTTGATTTCCAATGCTCGTATATCTGCTCACCAAATTTCTCTAAAAGAGTGTTCAAAGGTCTCAAATTGGTCTGGCAAAATGAATCAAATTCTGTTATCAACGGTCTATTCGATGAAGAACCGACTTCTTTGGCGAGATTCACTTTCAAACTCTGAAAACTGAAATCGGTTTTGAGCAGAGTTGGTTTCAGCTCGCTAAATGACAGAATGCTCTGGGGATCCGTATTTAAAAATGGCTGTCTTTCGTGAATAGCGTTCTCAAATGAAGAACAAATGAGTTCAAATTCATCTTCCGACAATAAAATTTGTTTCTTCTTATTTATTTCACGGGATAAAAAAACGTCATCTATTTCATCCATGTTGTAACTACAACCGCAGCAATCCTCCACCGTCGCAGAAAATTTGATGTAGCTAGTAGGTTCGATGGAATTCCCTTGGTAAAATGTATGGAACTCTTTCCAAGTTTCTGATGCATCAGGTGTCGGAATGTATTCTTTCTTCTGGCCACTTAATTGACTGCTACCTTTCTGTAGAATTCTGTGCAGATGAACTTCTTTCTCTTCATTTTTCTCGACACCCGTCTCGATGTCCGCTGCAACACGTTGCTGCAGCTCTTCTTGGTCCAAGTTTTTCAAATCATTAGGCTTATAAATCCTCAAACGCTGCTTAACGCTGATTTTTCGATGTCTGAATCTGGATCCGCCGCCCAGATCCGAAGAAGCCGGGTCTAAGCTCTTGCCATCATTCTTGCTGCTTTTCGTGCCGCTGCTGCTGCTGTTCTTGTTTTTGTTACTACTAGTACTCCCGCTGGGCTGTGGCATTTATCCTGCTTGGTAGTACTAATTATGTATAGCTACCTGCTAGTGTTACCCGGAGTGTAACTTGATGCGATCAGCTTATCTGTCCGAACTTTCTAAGTCCCCGAAAAGATAAAAAACAGAGAAAAGCGTCCGGACAACTACCAATAAAATTTTTTTCGCTCCTACGGCCTCTCCTAAAGAACAGCGTGCACGGTGGCAAAAAAAAAAGTATGTATTGCGAGAAACAAAGCAAACACCAAATACAACCAGTGAAAGCCTCTTGATGCGTAATCGTTGGTGGCGCTTGTCCGTTCAACAGAATGAGGAAGAGCTGAGTGGGTGAACAAACAACTAGCCGTCTTGCTTGTCGGATAGTACTGCTATTCGTAGATAGAACTGTATAGGAGACCTCCTTATTTATTGTATGCCGGACGGACTGAAAACTGAAAAGCGAAAAACAAAAAAAAACGTCAATGCAGCGCGAGAAACCAAAAAAATCCCCTGTCCGAAAATTGCAGTTAACCGGACACACGTGACCATAACCGACCCTAGCTGAAGCACTCTAGGCGCTGAAGTATTTAACCGTCAATCAATGACATATGATTACGTTTATGAGTTGTCCAGACGCGGAGTTGAGCTCGATCATCCTGCTGAACTTCAGCAGATCGTTATTGTATGGTCATTGTGATGATGGTGTGAAGCAATTTGTCGCTGCTCATAATGTTTCGAACGACTGGTGCGCGTATCCCGCTATAGCCTGGTATCGCAGGAAATGAGCCTTCCAAATGGCTGTTTGGCTGTCTATTTGCTCACCGGCAACCGTTCGCAGAGCTTTGGCGCCTAAATGTGTCGGTAGTGCCGAAAATGTCCAACCCGTTATAATTTGCGATGTGAACTACTGAAAAATCGAGTTTGACCTTGAACACCCTCTCCCCCACACAGTTTTGCCTCCCTTACAAGATACGCTGGTAGCAGCACGAATTTTGCTGTCGCGATGGATAGTAGACGATGTAAGTAGCAGGGACTTTTGCTGTGGCGCAACTCCAGGCAGCAAATTTCCTGCTTGTTCACCTGGTACGAGTTTTTGGAGCTGACAGTGAGTATAATCGACGTAAAAAAGCAGTCTAGAGCGCAGTTTCTGGATAGAAAAGTAGGGTCTGGGCGGGCGGCATGGCAATTAGGAGCTAATAGGCTGAGTCTAATAGACAGAAACAAAACCGTCGAGGCATTCCTAACAGAACAGACTGTAAAATTGCTCTCACTCTGTAAACTATGCACAAAAAACAGATCCCTCTATGCCCCAAAGAGGAGAGGATTTTCCCTAAAAGGCACAGTTCCAAAGCTTTTAATCACAACTCAAGTCTCGTGCGGCGGCTTCGATTAAGACACGACCATGAAATGATATAGTTAGCAATTGCCGGTACAGTTGCAGCACAAATAAAGCTCCATTCGATGGCCAATGTAGCTTCGGACATGAAAATGCTATCGACTCTGCAAGGAAGGGCGATAATTCAAAACTGCGGAAGGCGTCCGGCGGGGGCTTTGAGTAAGCGAAAAAAATAGCGGCAAATATTGCCATGAGTATTCGGTGATTAGTGGGACAGCCGAATTCTACACGAATTCGGGGGTGAAGTTCATCATTGGCGTGCGTTACCGTGTATCAAGGGTATCTGATGGATAAGTTTTTTTAATTCCTATATATATATATATATATATATATATACAGACGAGCAGCTTCGGCCCGCGCATCGTTACTTGACGAAACGAGATGAGGTGAAATTATAAAATCAAAAGAAATCACAAATGAAAAGACATGAATTGGTGAGAAATAGGTAGTAACAGCCATATATACGATATGAATGTATTATCTGACTCTATCAATGCGACTCTGAAAAATTTGCAAGATAAGAGAGACTTCCTCGTGGAGCAAAGATATCAATATGAAAATATAAGGCGACATCATCTGTCAGACTTTGAGAAAGACCGATTTGATGATGATGAGTTGCAGGATGACACTAATGGATTAGTATTTGGAGATATTATTTTTGCTTCAAAGAAAATCTATCTGAATATTGGTTATGAGTATTACGTAGAAAAAAGCTTCAAGGATGTGGTTGAATTCGTCGATGATAAGCTAAATATGATGGAAAATGCCATTAGACAATTTGACGATAAAATTGCAGAAGCAAATGAAACACTGAAGAATATTAAGAACCTTTCCGAGGCAGATGATGATTCCCATGCTGATGAGAATGGAGATTCGTTGCCGTCAGTGGAAATCAGAGAAGAACTGGATGAGAACGGCAATGTAATAGGAAGTACTGTCACGCCAACTTCGAATCAAAAACTGCTGCAACCTCACGAGCAACCCAATGGTTTAAGCACCTTTGAACAGAATCTTGTAGGCAAATTAACCTCCGGGGGTGAGAAAGTTGATACTGTTAGGCCACTAGATGGCCAGCAGGAGCTCAGTGCGTACTCGCCTGCGCCCATAGATATGGCTAACATGTACACCTTTGCAGATCTGGTGAAACAAATGGATGAGCAGGATGAGCAGGATGAACATGATGAACATGATGAACAGCTGGGGCAGGGGGGACAGGTGGATAGTCTCGATGATGTTGGTTACGAAGATGATGATAGTGATGATGATTATTACGAACCACATTTTTCTCTGATACCTGGTATGTCAGCTCAGCAGGCTTTTTTGAATCAGATCAATAGGCTGCGTCACCGCAAAGGGTCTGTAAGTCATTCAGATGAACGTACGGAAAACGTACAGCCAAACATCAGCAATAAGGAGCAAGTTAGATCTATCTTAAAAAAAAGCAATCAGAAGAGTAAAAAGAAACCGAAATCTGTCGGATTTGCGCCTGAGCTTGATATTAAAGAAGTGGTAAGCCTGAAAGAGGAGAATAAAAGAAATACGCAGCATTTTGCAGTTTCCTCACTATCTCAACCTGCTGTAGACACTACGAACCCTGGTGATGCTGTGTTGTCGGAAAGCGATTTTGACAGCGATTTATTTGCCAAATTAATTGGTATCCAAGGTCCTGATGAGATTCATGATAAATATAAAGAGCAAATAAGTAAAGAAGAGAAGAAGCAAGAATCGCACCAGGTGGAGGAAAAGAAAACAAGGGTCTCGAGGTTCAAAAAGGAAAGAGGAGGTGAAGCTGTTTTAAAAAATGTAAAAAAAGAATATAGTACGCCCTCCTCCGCTATGAGTCAACTGGTCATAGAGCGTTCTGCAGATGATATTATTAGTAATGTTTCTGATGTTAATGATATAAAAAAAGACGACATTTCTAAGGAAAGCCCTCCCTATGGTGTCTTTATGGAAAGCCCATCCGAAACTTCTGCGGAAACTGATGCAGGTACGAATGATATTGTCGAGAGGTCTTCTGGAAACATCATTAATGATATATCAAAAAGAAACGAAGCTATACCATCTGAATACATGCTTGAACGTAATAGCCAACAATGCGCATCAAAAAATAAAGAACACCGCAGTGGTCCATCGCCATTTTCTAAGAATCTTAAATCTTTAGCGGGTCCAAGAAAACGCCTGTCTGTAGCACCTAAAGTTGACCTCTCAGTAATGAACGATTTACCTTCTGACGAAGGAGAGCAAGATTCAGTGGACATGCCTCATGCAAGCTCCGATGACAATTCAAAATTCTTTTCGGAGCAAAATTTTGATGAAGTCAACAAGAGCAGCTTACCATATAAAACTCCCACTGTTGATTATCATACTTTAGGTGAAAATATCGATGATATGGCGAAAGCGTATTCTCTTGGAATATATGAAGATGACCTCGAAGAGGATCCGGGAGTTATAATAGAAAGAATAGAGGATTTTAAAGAGCATAATAAACAAGTTGATCTTTTAAAAGATGAAATAGAGGCTTTTAGGATGCCTAGCACTACTGCACAAGAAGAATCCAATAAACAGTATCCAGAGGATGAGGCATTGGTGACGGATATCCAAGAAAATAAGATGCCAGAAAACTATAACACAAATACTTCTGATCAGCCCCATCTCACTAACGTCGATGAAGATCTCAGTCTCGATTATCATAGACTTAACGAGTCCATTGCAATTGAATACAGACGCTTGAGGGAGCAGATAAATTCGAGACGTTCTAGAGTGCTAGATAGCGCTGAAGATGACAGTGAAGGAAAACAACTAGAGCCTATTGATGAATTTGGAAACCCAATCAAAGTAAGTAGATTTAGATCTGAACGACTTCAAGTGAGAGATTTCCAAGAACTTGAGTGATCACAAATCTCATCAGTGGTGTCTGCATTTTATTTGACGAGCAAAAAAGTAACGTGGCCAGTGACTTTCTAGCGATATCTAGCTACAAGGTCAGGTGCCCGAGTCTACGTTGCCCGGTGACTTTCAGCCTTATATAAGTCTAGATAGATTGAATATCCATTAAATGAGTAAATACGGTAAATCATGTTCGTTCCTGCATTAATCTGTCTCCTTGTTTTTTAACTAATGATGTTTACTATTAATTCCACGAAGTTTAGATTTAGCTCGCAGATTGTAATGCGATGATCTCTTTTCGTGGTCCGGAATGTTGCTAAGCGCTAAGACGTCAGGTCTCGCTTTCTTTTCCGCAGGTCTCAGCCTTTCTTTCAATTCCTTTTCGTGCTCATCAGCCTCGCTTTTACGCTTCTTGAGAATCTTTTTCTGTATTACCTCTGATGATATTGCTGAATCGTTTTTATCGGCATCCTCAATTGAGAGCGTAATATCTCCGTCTGGTTTAGTGGAAGATGATGAAACGTCAGTACATTTCTTCTCACTGCTCGAAGAAACGGCCATATATTCGGATTCGGTACTCTGTTCTTTCACGGCATTCCTATCTTCTTCACTTTCATTTGATTCACTACCCGAATCAGACTGTTTGAGTATAACATCCAAGTCTCCTTGCGCCTCATTTACCATTTCAACCAAATCTTTGAAGTCATTTTTATTATACATTTTCTCCAAGTGAACGACATTGCGGGAGTTCTGATTTAGACTTTGGCTTTCTGTATTCTTGAATATCGTACTTTTGGGGCTTATTTCTCTTTGGCTTGATCTCCTGTTTGTGGAAGGAATAGCTATTTCGCATGGCAGATATTCAGTCTTAGGATCCTTGCCCATTTCCTTGAATTTCTTTAAAACCTGGAGATCCTGTTTGTCGTCTTCTAGAATGGTCTGATTGTTGAGTACAGCCAACGGTTGGCTCGAATAGGTTTTTCCGTGCTTCAAACGAGCGTGGTTAACAATGCCTTGCGCTGAAGTGAATCCGCTTCTTTTACAGTGTGCACACGTTATTACAATAAGGATACCATCATATCTCCTGAAAATCGCTTCGTTCTGTTCTGTCTTTCCGACCACACCACTATTGCTTGTCAGTGAGGTACTACTGTAGTTTCGTCTATGATGTAGATTCATCTGATTGGGTCTGAAGGGAAGAATCTCATATCCAGGTTCATAATTGCCGTTATTAAGAGGCGAATTAGGAACGGCCTTAGCACCAGTCATTCGAAGATCAATTATTGTGGAATTTGCTGGTCTTAGATGCGGTACCTCGGTTACGTTCCCATGGCTTTTACTTCTTGTATGATAATGGTGCATTGGCATTGTACTGCTTGCCGATAGTGATCCATTTGCAGAGGTTCCTGATACTAGATCCGTCGAGGTAGCGTCGGCAGGGTAGCCGGATGAATTGCTTCTCACGTCGCTTATATCATAAGCATGCCGTTTTTTCTTTTCATTTTCTACCTCGTGAGACTCTTCTATTTTTCTTGTTAGCTCTTTATCATCATGTAGTTTTCTTAACAGCATCATCTGTGCATCAGTACACATTATTTCCTTCTGAATTCCTTGTAACTCTTTATGGCTTATAAGAGTATGCAAATGAAGTTTATCTAGTATTTCATTCTTTGCTGTTTCGTATTTAAGCCTCTCCATTTCTTCACTCTCCCTACTCGATTTCTCCATAACTATATCATGAGGGCTCATATGGTCGTCGTCGTGACCCATGTGCATGGATTGGTTACTCTGACCGTCACCATGTACCACGTCCTCCTCGCCTTCTAGTGTCAACTCATGCGGTGACTTTGGTGTCGCAACTTGGTAGTATGCAGAAGGAGGAGGATATGAGTCGGCTCTTGATGGCATATCATGCGTATCCATGAATAGGACCTGTGAGGGGATACTGGACCCCGTGCTTTCGTGGTTTGGGCCACCTAGTGAGCTATGTAGTGTGAAAGATTCGTCGTGAGCATTCATTAATGTCGCAGCTTCCAACTTAAACTCTGCACCAAACTGCCTGATGCTGTTCAAGTGCTTAAGAGCCAGAAGATGTCTGTTTTCTTTTTGTTTTGAGATGGTGTGTGTTCTGTATATAATTTCCTTCCCAGCTATATGCCGAACAATTTCTCAAGTATTTCCATATTGTTTCTCATACCATTCTCCTCTCAGAGAGACAATGACAAACAAGTTTCTGACCGTCGTCCGGAGGCATCTTCTTCTCACATTTTTCTCCGTGGAGAATTGTGAGCTTATCTCACAGTTTTTGACGGAAAATACTACTCGAGCACAAGATGAGAAGCTACATAGATTCATCACGGCAATAAGTTTTCTATCATCTTATATCTTCTTCAAATAAAGGGCGCTGAAGACGCAAATGCACATCATGATATCTGGTAGCTTTATTATTTTAGTTTCGTAAGACAACCGGAACATCAGAAATGGATTGATTGTTTTGAGCAAGTTCTGAAAAGGTCAATCCTTAACAAAGTTCATTCCTTCCAATAGATGGGGGCTCGCTTGATAGCACTGTGTTGTTCGATAATGTCGTCGGGTATGACGATGAAACGACTTAAATACATGATGGCGGCTAATTGCTAAACTATGATCAATAGAGTTCTTTTAGAAGAACAGATAGAATTTAATATAAGATTTACGTCAATACATCTAGTAGCTTTATTGCTTTAGTTTATTACGACAACGGGAACGTCGGCAACGGATCAGTACTACTGAATAAGAACTGGATAAGGCTAATCCTTATCGAAGTATATTCACTTAACTGAATTAGAGCTCAACAAAGAATACAGCACTGTATTGTTCGATAATGTCGTCGGGAATGACGATGAAACGACTTAAATACATGATGGCGGCTAATTGCTAAACTATGATCAATATAGTTCTTTTAGAAGAACAGATAGAATTTAATATAAGATTTACGTTAATACATCTAGTAGCTTTATTGCTTTAGTTTATTACGACAACGGGAACGTCGG
>JAJMCL010000023.1:0-52404 GCA_030572985.1 Zygotorulaspora danielsina
TAGACCCTTTGAAATGATTATCAAAGATCCAATCGTCCTGGCACTTGACCTATACATTGCTCTTTGTTATGGTACATTTTATCTGTTTTTCGAGGCCTTCCCGATCGTTTTTGTTGGAATCTATAACTTCACTCTAATTGAACTTGGTTTGGCATTCATGGGATTTTGTGTGGGGTGCGTGATCGCCTACACTGCTTGCTTACTTTTCTTGAACAAAGTTGTTACCAAACAATTTCAAGATGGTACTTTTACACCTGAGACATTCATGTTGTTAGCAATGGGGGTCTGCTGGAGTTTTCCCCTCTCGTTATTTTTATTCGGTTGGACTGCCTCGGTGCATTGGATTCTACCTATTATATCTGAGATTTTCTTTATTTTCTGCTTGTTCAATCTATTTCAATCAGCGTTCGCATATTTGGCTATATCATATCCGAAGCATATAGCGTCTGTTTTTGCGGGCAACAGTATCGCTCGTGGTGGGTTCGCATGTGCTTTCCCATTGTTTGGCAAGGCCATGTATGACAACTTGGCTATCAAAGGCTATCCGGTAGCCTGGGGTTCGTCTCTATTGGGTTTCGTCTCGATAGGTCTGGCTGCTATCCCCTTTCTGCTCTATAAGTACGGACCATACTTGCGTAGCAAATCCACATTTTCCGATTGAGTTCGGAAAGCTTACCAACTGTCGACGCATGACAGTATTTCCTCGCATATCCAGAATGATTTTTTTTTCGATATTTAAAACTGCTTCGTTTACATAGATCTAGTTAATTAACCTTTTATTATATGGACTTGAGCTTTGAGAACCTCGGGGCAATCGTTTGATATAACGTGTTTTTAAAACTCATGTTATTTTTCCACAACGGTGTCAAATGAACAGAGAATGGCAATGGGGTCCCTGTCCCGACAGTCGATACAGATCGAAAAGACTAACAAATTCTCCGCGAATGTATACAATGGATGCAAACTCCCTCCCTATTTTTATTTTTTACACTTTAAATCATGCAAATACCATTAGTGATTATAATCTGATTTCATATCATCATGAATTAATTAGAGAAAGACTATATAGGGCGACAATATTGATAAAATATGCGCGTTCATTACTAGTATAATACTTACAATCATTTTAAACTTTTTCAACAAAGTCGACAGTAGCCTTTTCAGTGGCTCCTCCAACAGAGTTGTTTTCATTTGAGGTTTGGTTTTCAACTGGAATTGGTGCCAAATGCAAGAATCTATTCGTTGGAACAAATCCTCTTGAATTGCGGGCGTTAGGAACAGTATCGTATAATTCGTCTATCTCCTCCAAGGTCAAGCCCTTCGTCTCGTAGATGAATAGGTAAACGAAGATTATACATAAGAAAGTGCAACCTCCCCAAATAAAGAAAACTTTTGATTGCAAATTTGCTTTGTCAGAATCGACTAAGTAAGGAGTGAAAAATGCAATAATGAAGTTGAAGATCCAATTGGAACCAGCACAAATAGCAACGGATTTACCTCTTACCCTCAATGGGAAGATCTCTCCGATCACAACCCATGCTAAAGGACCCCAAGTTGCAGCAAATGATGCAATAAAAGTACATGAAAATGCTATCAATGTCTTATTAGCAACTTTACTGTTTGGCAATGCAGTACCAATAATTGCAACCAAAAATTCACTGACGGACATACCAATTGCACCCCATAGCAGTAAATTTCTTCTACCTGCAATCTCGATCAATGCGATACCTGGAAGTGTCATGACCACATTTACAATGTTCATTATTAGCTGGATGATGAATGGATTTGCAATACCAGAGCTTTTGAAAAATTGAACACCATAGTAGAAAATGAAGTTAATACCAGTTAATTGTTGGAGACCTTGAATGGCAACTCCGGTCAGAATACGCTTCAATTGATGGTTTGCCTTCTTGAAACAATCAAGCACCGTTGTGCTACCAAAAGATCTCTCGTATTCATAGTTAGCCACAATCTCCTCTAATTCTTCCTCGATGTATTTGTCTTCGAGTTTTAAACCTCTTAATTTGCTCAAAGAAGCACGCGCTTTCTCCACATTACCCTGTTTCACATGGAATCTTGGAGTTTCAGGCAAGAAAACCACTCCGATCATCAAGATAAGGGCCCATAGAAGCTGCAACCCTATTGGAATTCTGTATGAGCCACTGTCGTCTCTATTGTGCGTACCTTCGTTGACGCAGGCCGCAAGCAGAAGGCCGATCGTAATAGCCCATTGGTAACATGAAACAACGGCACCTCTAATCCATTTGGGGGCTGCTTCCGATTGATATAGTGGGACAATGGAGGACAATACACCCACTCCCATGCCTGCAATAACTCTGCCCACGATCAATAGCGTCTGTGTTGTTGAGGCAGTTTGAAGGATCACACCCAAACAGAAAATGAGACATGAAATGAACAAGCCCGGTCTTCTACCCAGAGTATCAGATGCCATTGGAGCAGAGATGGCACCGACAAAAGTACCTGCGGAAAGAATGGACGTAATCAGCGAAGTTTGATTGGCGGTGAAAGCCCCATCCTTGGTGAAGGTCTTTTTAACGAATTCCATGGTCAACACACCCGATATCGTACCCGTGTCGTAACCAAATAAGATACCGCCGAAGGCCACGAACATGCCCACTAGAATTGCACGGGCCTTCGATCCCCTCGCGTCATCGAGATCCGCCTTAAATAGGTAGTGCAGAATACCCATTTTTATATTATATTTTGTTTTGTTGCTTGTAGTTCTCTAAACTTAGTAGTTTTAGTTGTTATTCTATAACAATGCATAAAAAAAAAAAAGATGTGAGGAGAGAGATCTTGGATATTACTGTTCTTTGCGCACTTTAAATACTTTTTCAAGAAATAACACAATGTATCTGCTTTGGAGCCATTACTATATTGGGCCCCAACGACCTAATGGAAAAAAATGAGGAGTAAGACTGTTCATTCCTGTACTGTTGATTTACCGATTCGTTGGGTTCAGGACAATAGCTAAAAAGTTGGGGTAATAAAGTTAAGCTTTCCTTAGATAATCCGAGCTGATAATTGTCTCGTCATCTGAGTACTTGCATGTTCGCTACCTGCTCGAAAATAGTCCGGCCTGCGGCCAGATCTGCGCTTTCCCCCCGCAAAAATATGGACGAGGACCGCACGCAGGAGGGCTTTGTCTGTACACGCACCCGCAGAAATGGCTTCAACGCCGCGCCCGTACAGCCGTGCATGAATTACACGGGGCCGATTTTTTTATGCAGGACATTTCCCCGCAATTTTTCCAAGGCGACGTGCAGGAAAAAATTGGCGTTTGTCCACGTTTTGGTGGCTGGCACGGCAAGATTGTCGAAAGAGGGGGGGGGGGGGGTCTTTACAGTTTGGGGTCACACAATGCCATTCAGTAGTTTTTGGGCCCTGAATCTCCATGGCCTGGCTTGGCTTGCATCATTTACTTTGTAAATATCTATCCCATGAAATAGAGTATCCGGAATAAGGGAAGTGTGCCAGTGATATAGGGTGTATAACAACTAGTGTCATGCTTTGTTTTTATGACGGGAATTCAGTGGGTGAGCATCATACCTGGCTGTAGGAGGTCTTTTTTCCAAGCAAATCGTAAGCTGGGCCAATAAGACAACTTACGTCAGATCCTCCTTTTTTATTTAAAACTAATAAATGTAATATGCTATCGGCTTGTAGATAAACTTTACAGCTAGATAGACAAGACGAAGTCCCGGAATGAAGTAGGGACTTAAGCTTGGGGGCACGCTATATTCTTGAACAATGCCTGTTGCTCGCTTTTCAAGTAGTCGGCATTCGCTCTATCTCACAGAGCATGGTGATGGACTTGATTTTGCCGAGAAAAGACCATTCGCGCCGGGGGGACTAAAGGTTTGTGGCATGATTTACCGCTTTCCGTAGAAGCGTAGGGACGGACGTCTGTTGGGGCGTTAGGTTCAGTGAAATAGCTATGAAACTCTAGCAGTTCTCTTTGTCTTTCATTCCGAAGCACATCTTTCCCACTCTCCAGCAAATATATGAGGGGGTAGATTCGTTCCAGACAAGCAGGATTTTCCCGGCTGTTTTTTCAGATTGTCCTCTAGGCAGGAATTTTGCTAGCTGGGCCCTTCGCATACAGAGGTGCGCGCAAAAAATAAAGCTGCGACAAGTCTGATATGCACCAGCACAATCAACATGCAAACGCACGATTTTCATAGTTTTAAACGAACTATGATCGCATAGTTATTATTCTTCCTATTTCTCTGTCTACTCAAATTGGTTGATTCTATCTGAATCATCCCGTTTTCATTTGATGAATGAGAATGGAGCGTATATTTGGTAGTCTTTTTTACATCAGTTTCGCAGGCTTCGGAAAGAGACGGCCCGCCAGATCGCCTCCGCGTGCAGCTAATGCCCCTAAGTAATCTTCAATCACCAGGGCTTTCTAGCTGGTGCGGATTCAGGAATCCTTCCTCGTCGATAATTAATCTTAAGCATCAGTTCTAGGCGAACGGGACGGTTCACCCAAAATGTGTCATCATTGCTGTTCTTTGTCAATGAACTCAGGCTGCACAAAACGAGACTCCCTATTTACCTTGATAAAAATTCTGCTACCCGATGAGAGCAGCTAAAGTTGAAACATGACTAATGAAAGTGTGTGTCTGAAAGCTAGTTCATGTCTATTAAAAGCCATCTTGTCACAGTAGATGTATTTGACAATATTCGGTAAATGGGGAAAAGTAGTATCGCTTGCAAGAGTTTCAAAAGGTTATATTGACTACATAAACAAGAGTGTACAATATTTTCTATTAATTATCTTCTTTGTACATGCTTGAACAGTTGCATTTTCTATTTTTGCCTTTTATTTTTTTTTTTGACCATCACAAATGAACTTCAATACTCCCTTTGAGATATTAAACATAAAAACAAAAAAATCAAAACAATGAAACTCTGTTATAAAATAGGAAAGGTTAAACTTTTCATATGATCTTTATTTAATAATTTTAGGCCCTAAGGTGGCTGAAATTTAATACAGACATTTATAAACGTTCAACACTTGAAAGTGTTTTCGAAAAGTCAGGGAAAATACGGAAAAGCATGCCACCTTTCTAGTGAATTTATCAGAGCTTGCTTAAGATCACATTTAAGCCACTGCAGAGCGATCCCAATAAGTGTCTGTGCCCAATGTTTTCGCAACGACTTTCATCGTGGCGACAAGCTTTTCCTCTTGAAGCTTTTTACAAACAATTTGGATAGCAGCAGCACCGCCATCGACTTCTTCGGCGTCGAAACTATCAAAAGTTACCTTCTCTTTATCATTACGGGGCTTATATGACAGGTCTTTCACGTCGCGAGATGCGTCTGCTCTTGTAACCGGTACCGTACCAGCCGCCCAGTCCAGGGCGTTGAACACAGCAGTATAGCCGATGTAAGTAAATTTTCCAATTCCAACTCCTGAATATGGAGAAACTGGCATAATGATGGCATCAATAGTGCGCTTAGATGCTGTCTGAGAGGCAGTGGCATTCCATTTCTCCAGATATTCCTTACAAAGTTTTGTACGTTCAGAGTGGAGATCCCATAATGATGATACACCCATTTCTTTAGCCGTGTCGTACATCTTCATATATGGAAAAAAAGGCTCACCACTTAGCGCTGCGTACTCTTTACAGTGCTTACCACCGTCGCTCAAAAAAAGTTCTCCAATGATATCTGTAAGTCGCTCGTGATGCAAAGGCTCCCATTCGATTATTTCATGACCAGCCTCTTTCAAACTTGCTACAGTCATATCAATAGCTCTACTTATTGCTGGGTAAGGTTTTACAACTCCGTCATCTTTCAAAACAGCAAATACTAATTTTTCAGGAAGCTCAACTTCCCTCCATGGAATTTCTAGGCATTTTGGATCGTGTAACCATGGTTTACCTTCGTTCACCAAAGTTTTGCAGTAAAGTTCAAGATTTGAAAGAGTCGTAGAGATAGGTCCATTGACACTAGCAACAGACTCAAGGCCAGGCAGTCCAGAACGGCTTCCAATTGTGGGAAATCTACCAGAAGATGGTCTCAAAGTAAAAAGGTTTTGCATAGCTGCAGGTATTCTCAAAGAACCTCCTATATCAGAACCAATACCGCAATAAATACGACCTAAAAGAGCACCTAAAGCACATTCTCCGCCGGAACTGCCACCGCTGGTCAATTTTCTGTTGAAAGGATTAGACGTGTTTCCAAAGATGTGATTGGTTGATTCAGGCATCATCATTGCAACTGGAACATTTGTTTTAAATGAGAACACAGCTCCCATTTTTCTCAAAAGGGAAACTAGACATGTATCCTCCGTAAACTCTTCTGGATTGAATGCAAAGCCCACGAAACCAATTGTAGTGGCTTGGCCTTTCACATTCAAATTATCTTTTAGAGAGATTGGTATTCCGTGAAGCGGTCCAACAAGCTTTCCTGTCTTTTCGTATATCTCATCAAGCTCTTTTGCTCTTGCAAGACCTTCCTCGAAAAAAACCTCACTCAGACAATTGACCAGTTGGTGTGCAATAGAAGCACGATGACAATAAGCTGATGTGACCTCGTAAGCAGACCACGTCTTCGACTTGATATGCTTTGCTACACCTTGCAGGTCGCACTCTGTAATCTCAATTTCATGTGGGCTAAGAAAACCAGAGGTAGTTGGCCAATTCAAAACATCTTTGACATCCGATCCGGGAAGTTTTTCGTCCGCAATCTGCCACTTCTTGATGAATTTGGCATCCCTGATGGCTTTCTTTCTCTGTGCTGTTTCTAAATATGTCTCAACTGTCATTTTTGAATTGTTGCTGTGTTATACCTCCATTACGATGGTACGTAGAAGAGCCTTAGATAGCATTTATTTAAATATATACTTCGGAGGCTCTTCATTATTGAAATTAATGCAGCCAGCTATCAAGCGGCGCTTGAATGCCGAAATATAAGCTTCTTCTCGTTGCTACAGCAGAAACCCCATTCTAGCTATGCAATGCATCCACATAACACATAACTGAATCAACATCCATCGAAAGATTTAACCCCCATGCAGTTTTCTCGTTTCTTTTTTAGCATACTTTTGCAAGGGTTTGTTATCTTATCTTGTGATGAAGGAGTTTTTCAAAATTTTAAGGTTGGTAGCTTGAAACAAAAAATCAACATTATGCTGTGGTTTACGATAGATATACCTTCGGCGCTCGATACGCGATGTGATGTGATTGTATTATCTATTGTGCCAAGAGATAAGCCATCGTTAGGTAGCCGACTCATCGATAAGCTGTAGCTGAGGTCTGTCGGTTTTTTTAAGTGAGGAATCCGACCAGCGAGATGGTCCATATCTTCATCATCTATGTGCAATGGCATATCTGCTTATGTGCACATTGAAGTGCATCACAGCTCTTGGATAAGGTTACCTCCCGAACTTAATTATGTCCGACTATTATTGTGTTTGTGATCTACAACCGGTTAATTTGAAGGTTAGTTTGATATAAAACCATGCTCATTAAACTACAATGTCTCTAGGCGTTAACAGTTCTATTCTCTCTCAAGAATAGCAGAAGAATATCAGGGAGTGCTTCACCAAAAAATGTCTGTATACAATCAAAATTCTGATTCTGATTTGGGTGAGAAAGCCTCGACCGCAAATGATCCCCAACTAGCTGAATTTTCCTCTTTATCATGGCCTGCAAAAGTTAAAGCTATGTTCTGGGGTAATCCTCCTAAAGATATGCGCGAGAGAAAACTACTTTTGAAGATAGATATCTTGGTTATGTCATTTGTTTGCCTGAATTATTGGATAAACTACGTTGACAGGTCAAATGTTGCAAATGCTTATGTCTCCGGAATGCAAACAGACCTAAAAATGACCGGCGACCAATTTAATGTTATTAATACCGTCTTCACAGTCGGTTATGTTGTTTCTATGATTCCCAACAACATTATGTTACTGAAATTTCCACCACGCTATTGGATGTCATTCTGCTGTTTCGCATGGGCTTTGCTAACTTTGGGTATATACAAGGTTACCTCATTTAAACAAATATGTGTTATAAGGTTCTTCCAAGCTTGCTTTGAAAGCTCTACGTTCTCTGGTACTCATCTCATCCTCGGCTCATGGTACAAGGAACATGAAATTAACACCAGAAGTGCTACATTCACCAGCAGTGGGTTAATCGGTATAATATTTTCAGGATTCATGCAAGGATCGATTTACTCCTCTATGGATGGAAAAAGGGGGCTAGCTGGATGGAGATGGCTATTCATCATTGATTTTATTATCACTCTTCCAATTTGCCTCTATGGGTTTCTATGCTTTCCAGGTTCTCCCGATAATATGAAACCTTCTTTCTTTTTTTCAGAGGAGGAATTAAAAATTGCCAAAGCAAGGCTACCACCAAGGAAGGAAACTAAGCTGGACTTGTCGGTCTTCAAAAGAGTGGTTGGCAGATGGCACTGGTGGCTTTTCAGCCTTCTATGGGTTCTTGGAGGGGAGAACGAATCTTTTGGCTCGAATTCGTTATTTTCACTTTGGTTAAACTTCAATAAGTATACCGTTGAGCAAAGAAACCATTACCCGATGGGCATATCAGCAGTCGGAATTGTTGCAACTTGCTCTGCTGCTATGTATGTTGACCGTACTGGCGGCAAAAAGCATTGGCAAATTGCCATTGTGGTAAGTACAATTTTGGTGGTGGTATCCATCATGACGTTAGCATCGCCACTTAAAGACGGTGTAATTTTTGCCGCCCAGTATTTATCTGGTGTTTCATATTCCGGTCAGGCAATTTTCTTTGCTTGGGCTAACACTGTGTGCGTAAATGATATCGAAGAAAGAGCGATTGTGTTGGCGTCAATGAATATGTTTTCAGGAGCGGTTAATGCTTGGTGGTCATTGTTATTTTATTCTGCTACCACCGTACCAAAATTCAGAAAGGGGTGTTACGCCATGATTGCTACCACAGTCGCTTCTGCGATTTTGGCTGCAATTATAAGATGGCTGCAGGTGAAAGAAGACAAATCAGCAACCACAGATGAGGAGACTCCTGGAGGAACAGTAGTCTACATAGATGAAGAAGATGCCGCTGAGAGTGCGGTTCAGCATGATATCAAGATCCGATAGTTTTTAGTTTCCATTTCTTTTCAATAAATTATATAATCGTTTTATCAAGGTGAAAAAACACAAAATTTAACTTGCAGGTGGTAGATCTTCAAGAATCGATCACAATGCGCATCAGTAGCTATGGCGAAATCTATTAAGTGACTGTTCCCGGTCTCGTCATCCTTGAGTTTACTTGAGATGCATCTTAAGCCTACCACTGGACAAACTTACATCTAGCCATTTTGCAATGGGAAGAGGCTGAGTGGCTAAGGGTATTTATCTAAAAAACTCTATTTACTATATTTTTTTATATAGGACTACCTAGTAAACATATCTAAAATATCGATTTTCAAAATCTGTCATATCTTTGAAGCCGTTGACAATACCATCTCTCTCCGTCTCCGGTGTAAGTTTTCCATTGGAATCTCTCTTTCTGTTTCTGAAAAACATGAGCATATAATAACAAATACTCAAAAACATCATGCCTGCATAGGACGCAATCAAACCTTTCATCCCTGTAATATATCTTGGTGCTTCTTTGGCGTAAAAAAGCTTGGAGCCTACAATATTGCCGGATGTGTATAAAACAAACCACATGATTCTTACTGCTGATTGCTTCGATGATCCAGCTACTGTGACGTTCATCAGAATCCAACACATAATAACAGGACCGCCAATAATATAAAGCAGCCAACAGCATCCTACTAGAGCCCATTTGTGTTCAAGAGGAATTAAATGGATACCTATCAAGCCTGCAAGCGTTGGAACACATAATAGAAAAAGCAGCACAGTACGAATATTTTTCATCGTGCTAATTGCTATTAGACCAGCTGCGAAGACGCATACGAACTCTATGGCACCTGTCGGCAATTGAAGCAATGTAGCGCTCAAGCCGGAAAATCCGAATCCTTTGATTAAAGATGAAATAAAATTTGAAACGCCACCATTAACAACACCACAACCTAAACCAATAAGTGCCAGAATCCAAGCATTCACATCTTGAACTGCTTCATAAGCCTGAAAAAATTTGAACTTAGAATCCTTGATACCCATTTGATTCTTGGAAACACGCTTGATCACCTTCAACTTTTCTTCGTGATTTAAAAATCTTGCGTTACTTGGAGAGTCTGGAGCCATATATAGAAATACTAGCGCCCAAGCAAAGTTAATAAGCCCAATAACTAGAAAGATCAACTTCCATGGCTTCAAAACTGTATTTGTGGAGTGCCCCAAGCCATACGCCAGAAGAGCCCCTACCATTGTTGCAACACCGTTCATGGATAAAAATGTACACATTCTGAATGGTTGTTCATTTTTGTTATAGAACATAGAACACATCATCATATTAGAGGGTGAAATTGAAGCTTCCATAACGCCTAGCAGAAATCTCAATGCCATCATATCTGAGTAATTTCTAGCACCTACATGAGCGATAAGAAGTATTGCCCAGATGAGTAGTGCACATCCTGTATACTTTGCAACAGGAACTCTCTGGATTACCCAAATGCTAGGAATACTACTTACTAGGTAACCGGCATTAAATATAGCAGCAATATTACCGTAGTCGCCTCCGGTCAGCTTCAAATCTTCTGTCAATGAGTATGCTGACGCGTAATTAAGAGATAGCTTGTCCAAAAATTGAAGCATATAAGTAATACATAGGACCGGTAGTAACCATATATCGATCTTTCTTCTAACCTTTGCATAATCTTTGTCATCTTTTTCTAGCTCATCGTCGAAAACCTCTTCGAAGAGATCAGCACCAATAACGTGCGTCTTATCTATTCTATCCGGGGAAACGACCGCTTCTAACGGGTCTGAGGTCACTTCAACATTACCAATTGAAACATCGAATGGCTCCTGTTTCTCGTAGCTCGCTTTGCCACTAGATGCTGCCATTTTTGTGATTTATATTAGGATAGTTGCGCATTTACTTCCCAATATACAATGCATGAGCTGAAGTAATACCACTATGGAGATTGAATGTGCCTTTTATATCTCACATTATGTGGATTTTAAAGATAAACCGGTAAATAGAGATTTTTCGATATGCCTATCAACATGCCTATCTATACAATCCTCTATTTTGTTGAGGAATTTTCTTAGGTCTGGACCTATTGTGCCGCCGTTTCGATTCATTTTTTTCAAGTTACCATCAGAGACGCTCGTGCCCACTGGTAACGTGTTTTTGCTGTGTATTCTTTATCTGTGAAGACCCTGCAGTCCAGCCGCTCCCGCGCTTCTTAATATGCGTATCATCCATCCATCATATCACAGATATCTTATCTCAAGGAAGACCCGAACGTCCGGCAGCGTCACTGTAACTTATCCCTTCTACCCACATTTATACGATGGAAAGCAAGTGCATAAAGGCGATTTTCTATAGTACGGTTCATATACTAGTAATAGCTGCTGAAAGTTAGTTTTTCGTTGCGTAACTAACACTCTAACCTGATACATGTATGGAATATGCGGACCGCAGAAATTAGGGTGAGCACTTGAAAAACAGCTCTTAAGTTTTCTCAGACGCAACATAAACAGGCTCAAACATGTAGTGTTGGCTCTCGAAATTTTGGAAAGCCATGAATCCGCAACAAATCCAGGCTTGTTTCCTCGCCTTTTACAATATTTTTGATGCGTTCTTTATATTTTGGTGCTACTATTATATGAACTTTGAAAGGATCTCGTTAGCCATTTCAGTGAGCTGCAAGGAGATTTGCAGTTTCTCGTGTTTCAAGAACTTTCTTGTTCGATCTCAGCTTTAGGTATCTTTTGGAAGCTATTCTATAGGGTTTCCAAAGGACTTTATATGCTTCAGTCTCAAGCGTCTATCGGTCTTGTTTGCTTTTATGTCGAGGTGCTGAGAGGATCTCGGAGTCTGTGTTTCACCGAGCTGATGATTGATAGTGACTAACGTTCAACAATTCAACAACCAAATTTTGCTTGTCGATATACAATCATAGCTTCAGCCGAGGACTTTTCCAAACGTTAGAAGATAAAATATATTAGCTATCGAGCAAATAACGAATTGCTACTGCCATATGGTGACTATTAGCTAACACGGGAACTTGCTACCCAAGTAGCGTCCCAAAATTTTAAATGAGTAAAGGCTAAAATTTCTTCGCAGCTTGCTATACTTTTTGCGGTGCAACCAGTGCGAACAGAATGGGCTTAATGAGGTACGCTGAACGAGCAATTGCCTATCACAACTGCTGTAACCAAATATCGACCATGAAGCCGTGACAGCTCGCTGACCAATGTCCGAACGACGAATAATGGTAATACACAACTAGACTTTGAACCAGAGGTTACAACGCTAAGGAGCTTGACTCTGCAAGAAAATGCGATTGCTTGAACTAATCATAATCGTCGACAAGGAACCCAAGGGAACTCTCAAAACACGTTTCAGAAATAATGTAAATATTCGAAGTGTACTGAGCAAGTCTTGCAAACGATGGTTTTAAGTCCGAACGTAATGCGGGCTACTCATTGTACTCTGTGTTCCAAGACATCGGAACTTGTCACAGCACTGAAAGCAGAGCCGACAGTCTACAAAGCTAACCTGCAGTACAATGGGTAGATTTCAATTGTCTGCAAATATAGGCACGACTAAAAAGGAGAAGCCTCGTAACCTCTGAACGGATGTCCGTCCTTGAGAAGTAGGCTCGAGGAGAAATACACGCTGTATCCGGGAACCCCCACGTGACTGGGAGTCCGTTTTCGCGTACGACGACCGTTCCTAATGATTGCCCAGCAGCTGTTTATATTTGACTTTCTCAACCTTAATGTACCAATGCACATTTTCGGACATGCCAAGAACTAAACAGATTACAAATCCGGATACGAAGCCGGCATTTCAGCGACCATCGGATTTGTACTCCTATTGAATCTTAAACTCCAGTGAGGAAATCATACACCTCGAACGGATCGAAAACAGGCCAACCAAGCATTCTCTAGAGCTAAAAAAGGACATATCGAGGTAACATTCTTTCACGATTTATATACATGTCTGGAGCGACGCGAGCATACTACGTCCAAGATGGATAGGAGAAACCCAAAAAAGCGGAACTTGCCGCGAGTGCGCTTGCCTGGAAGTACTGAGGTGTGAAAGGCTCCCGCAATGTTTGTTTCCTTTTCCGTTGGGTCTTCTCTCCTATGGACAGCATGTCTGCAGCTTCTAATGTCCTGCCCTGCGGCAATATTATTCTGAGCGAAGCAGGCAGAAGCAGGCAGAAGCGCGCTTGCAAACTCGGCGAGGCGGGCCTCTCTTCGTGCCAAGCCAGCACCCTCACTTTGGCTTTTTGTATTATCTTCACGAATATATTCGCGTTCGCGTCGCGAAGAAAATGCAGAGCTATGCGCTGTTTTGGTTTGCGTAGAGAGCCAAAAGAAGAAAAGTTAGGCATTTGCGAGGAAATGTCTTTCTCGCCGCGTCCAAAAGCTTAAGCTAACCAGTTCAAGCTTTTGCCTGCTAGTGTTTGTATGTCGTCACCCTCCTAGTGTGTGTACACAGTCCCAGTAGCTGCCACTTTGAAGTTCGCGATTTCACTCATACTAACAATGGATTACGAAAATAGAAGTCAGATGTCCGTAATAGCCAGCCATTTCACAGTTACCTTGCGACAGACAACTAAGAGGACTGCACTCTCGACAGTAGTATGCCCTCCATGCATGAAAGGCAATTTTAAGCTATGACTTTTTTGCTAGGCGGTGTGTTTCTTTTGCCTAGACTCGTAAAATTGACATCACACCTGGCGACAATCCGCGTTTGTCTACGTTTCGCCCTCGAAAATGCATGAAAACCACCACTAGCGCGACAGTGTCGTTCCGTTTTGGGCAATTTACAGTTTTGTTGCTGCCCCTTTCGGGTGCATGTCTCGGGACCCTTTTACCAAGCAGACTTTGTCGCGTTTGAGAGCAAACCTACACCTTCAAGCTTATGAAGAAACTGTGTGCGCTTGAATAAACACACGGATGCGTTGCCTACAATGGAATTGCCTAGACAGGAGCAAAAGTTCAGCACGGCGAGCAATGTGTTTACATGATTCTGTGCGCAAGAAAACACTATATAACCGACACAATTTTACAGTGTTTGCTTAGAGTTTAAGTTCGAGCTTCGCATTGCATTCTCAACTTTAAGTTAAACATATCATCAACAATAATTTGTCGTTGGTACAATTTCTGGTAGTATTTCGCCTTTAAAGAAATGTTCAATCGTTTAATTGATTTCCAGGCTGCCCTAGCCTTGGCCTTGTATTCTCAAGGTGCCTTGGGTCAATATTATAGCAACACTACCTCGTACTCAAGCAACAGCTCGTCAACTGC
Source organism: Zygotorulaspora danielsina (assembly GCA_030572985.1). Lineage (NCBI taxonomy): Eukaryota > Fungi > Ascomycota > Saccharomycetes > Saccharomycetales > Saccharomycetaceae > Zygotorulaspora > Zygotorulaspora danielsina. The sequence goes on from JAJMCL010000023.1 coordinate 14,423, forward strand.
TATTTCGTCAAGCTCGTCAGGTTCTGTTTCCATAAGCAGTATTGTGTCTTCATCTGGCTCGTCCTCTGCTATTTCCAGCTCCTCTGGTTCTATCTCTGGTTCTTCGTCACCAAGCGCTTCTTCCGCAGTTTCAAGCTCCGTTTCCTCCGGATCTAGTTCTGTTTCTTCCGGATTAGGTTCTTCTGCTGCTCCAAGCTCAGGATCTGTTTCTTCCTCTGCTGCTCCAAGCTCAGGATCTGTTTCTTCCTCTGCTGCTCCAAGCTCAGGATCTGTTTCTTCCTCTGCTGCTCCAAGCTCAGGATCTGTTTCTTCCTCTGCTGCTCCAAGCTCAGGATCTGTTTCTTCCTCTGCTGCTCCAAGCTCAGGATCTGTTTCTTCCTCTGCTGCTCCAAGCTCAGGATCTGTCTCTTCCTCTGCTGCTCCAAGCTCAGGATTTGCTTCCGGTTCTTCAGGATCTGCTTCAAGTACCATTACCTCTAGCTCGGTATCCTCCAGCAGCGGTGCCATTTACTTACCATCAACCACAATTTCTGCAGATCTCACATTGACCGGTAATGTTTTTGCTACAGACGCAGTTGTCATTGCAGCTGGTGGTAAATTGACTCTAGTGGACGGTAACCAATACGGATTCTCAGGTGACCTAACAATTGAAGGTGGTTTGTTCGTTACCAAGACCGAGTCTACTTACCCAGGTACTACCTTTGGCATTTCGGGTGACATCTTTTCAGTGTCTGGTAGCTTCAATGCAGAAGATTCTGCAGCCTCCTCTGCATCCGTCTTTTCATTCACACCAGCTTCTTTTGAAAGCAGTGGTGATATTTCATTAGATCTGTCAAGCTCCCAAAAGGGCAAGGTTACTTTCTCTCCTTACTCTAACTCTGGCGCATTCTCTTTCTCGAACTCTATTATTAATGGTGGCTCTGTCTCTGGTCTGGAACGTAGAGCAGACGCTACTGGATCTACAAACAATGGTCAAATCAATTTGGAAAGTGGAAGCACCTTTGTCATTGACGAACCAGTTTCTGGAAAAGGTACCTTCAACATTATTTCCGGTGACCTGTACTTACAAGATCCAAACACATTCACCGGTCAAACTGTTGACTTCAAGGGAGAAGGTGTTCTTGCACTTGACTCAACCGAGACTAACACTACTCCTATTCCTATTGTTGGTTACACTGGTGACAACCAAATCGCTATCACCTCATCTGTTAGTGGTCTATCGTATGACAGCTCTACTGGTGTTTTGACTGCTACTGAGGGTAGTACCGAAAGCTCTTTCGCTATTGGCACAGGATTCTCCAGTTCTGGTTTCAGTGTCTCTGACGGAACCTTTGAAGGAGCAAGTGCTTACTATCTAAACTACAATGGCGCCGTTGCTTCTAGCTCTGCGATTTCATCCAGTTCGACCTCCTCTGCTTCCTCTGCATCTGTTAAAACCAGCACAGTTTCCTCTAGCTCGGGTTCTTCAGCTACCAGCTCTACTTCAGGTTCTTCAGCCTCTGTCTACACAACAACATTAACTTCTGGAGCTGTCACAAGCACAGTCGTTGTCTCTTGTTCAAAGACAACTGACGCTAGTGGAAACGTTGTTACGCTAACTACAACCGTCCCATGTTCATCCACGACTGAAACTATCACTTCTTGTCATGATGATGCATGCCATTCTACTGCTGCTCCAACTACTACCACAGAAACCATCACTTCTTGTGACGACAATGGATGTCACGTTATTACTGCATCAAGCACTGCCGCTCCTGTCACTGCAACTACAGTTTCCTCAAAGTCATATACCACCGTCACTATTACCCATTGTAACGACAACGGTTGTAGCGTCAAGACGGTTACTTCTGAGGCATCTAGCGCAGCTTCTGGTACCACTGTTGTTCCTGGTACATCCTCAACAGCTTCCGGTACCACTGTTGTTCCTGGAACATCCTCAGCAGCTTCCGGTACCACTGTTGTTCCTGGAACATCAAAAGCTTCCGGTAGCACTGTCGCTCCTGGAACAACATCAGCAGCTTCCGGTACCACTGTTGCTCCTGGTACGTCTAAGGCAAGCTCTGCAACTGCTTCTACAACCGTTGCAGAAGAAAATGTAACTTTGAACAGTTCTGCCCAAACCGCTAAATCTGCCACTCAGACTTCTAAGGCAACCGGTTCTTCTACATCCATCGCCCCATCAGCTCAAACAACTGTTTCTGGTAGCTCAACCGGTATTATCATTCAATCCGAAGGTATCGCTGCTGGTTTGAGAGTTAATGGGTTAACCGCTTTGGTTGGTCTTTTTATTTTTTCCTTCTTGAACTAAGGATAACTACAATATACCCCTTTACCTATAGATAGGCGTCTTTGACATGCGCCTCGTATAAACTAAAAGTATTTTAGCTTAAGTTTTTAAGTACGATTTTTAATCGAATTGTTTTAATCGTAAAATGGAATAGGGACAGAAACTTAGTTGCCCTGAGTATTTGAATGTATCTCAATCAAGAGCAATCAATCAGATGTCATGATTAGAAAGTAGAGGCCACGTCAATCGTCGTTGAATAGTAGAAGTATCACTTGTGTATGGCTTGAGTATGGCTTGAGTATGGGATTTTTCTGAGATTGTCTTTCATGTTGCCATTATTCTAGCATTTAGTGGCTGTATATATCTCTTGAATCTCAATCATACACTTCGCATAAGGCTTCAACTTTCATAGTCCAAGACAATGAGAGGCTGGTGCGAAAAGTTCCTGACCTTTGACTTGGGTCTCATTAACATTTGTGAAACTGCATTGACCCCTTCCTTTTTCAACCCGAGAAGTGGTCCATTCAATAGTTATCGGAAATATGCGATAATTTTGTTCTATTTAGAACTAGATTTCTCAACCTTGTATCATATGTTTAATCTTGTTCGACATAGCCCCAATAATCCTCCAGGGATAATCTGATAACGATCCCCTTTCATTAAAGGTTTTTTCTGAGCTTATTAGCTGGAATCTCTGCATGTTTTATAAAACTGTCTAACGAATTCTAAATGTGAAATGTAGGCAGAGGGTTTCTTTGTAATCTACGGATCTGTTAGCGATTGTAAACTTGAAGTTTGAGATTATTTTAACGTATTTTACCGATGATGTCAAATGTCAACTCCGACCGGACCTTACAGAGTAAATGAATGCCCTAGTCATTTCAAACGTTTTTTAGTCTTTTTGGTTCAACTTGAATCCCTTTTTAGTTTTCTTTGACCTTCCAATAAACTTTCATTTGATGACGCCCTAGCGAAGTATCATATTAAGCAGTCTGGATATAACATTATTGAAAACAACCTCTAAATATGGCTGGTGTTGGAATAACCGGACACACTATCTCCTAACACAGACTATCATGAATGAGGTATTCGTGTGGCACGAGGCCATTGGGGTGCGCTATAATCTAGAATTCGGCAGAATACAATAAGTGCTAAGGCCGGCTGATATAGGCTTATTTTATGATCAATGGTATGTAAAGATAATGAGCGTGCGTCACAATAGATGGTATTTGATTGTAGGTTGTCAAGTGCCTTGGCAGTTTTGATAGGATATTCCGGAGTCGAGTAGTATATTGAAATATCTAGATTTGCTCCTTGTTTCCTATTGAGAGAAAAGGCAGTATAGCGAGCCGATTGGGATATATTTTGTCAATCAAGGTAATCATTGGCTGTTTTTTGCGTATACCGGTTTCAAGAAAACAGGACAAGCAGAAGATCATACACGATGTCTTGATTTCATAACACGTATACGAGGTCAATAATCGCATTCAGAGGCTCATCAAAAAGAGCTCTGTGTCCCAAAGTGTTTAATCTCTGACGTTTAATAATTTTTTTCGCGCAGTGTTGTAGCCAGTTGATTGGATGTATTATGAAGCGACAGCCTTACAGATCACCGATTTTTGAAGTAAGACTCGAGCCTGTGTATTGTAATCCTTTAGTTGAGAAATGAGGATACTGGAAACAAAACTAATTGCTGGACTCAAATAGTGAGAGGTGCCCATATCGGGATTAGACTCATGAGGTTTGTTTGTAGAATGGTAAGTTATATACTGAAGTTGGTTGATCATATTGTTATCCGTGTTGCGATTTCCCATTAAATACTAGAATTCAAGCTGTAACCGCTATGGACACCCCGTGTATACATCGTAAAAAAATAAGGGCTACGGAGTTGGTTTCAATTATACATTGTTTTTATATCAATATCATTTTTTTGGTATTATTACTATTACGGGTGCTTTCGAAATATGAAATATTCCAAAGAAAAGAACTGTTTCTCATTCCGTTCTCATAGATTCGAGGGATTGTCTCAAAATCATGCCAGCATGCTCGGAAGTTGAGAAAATGTGAAATTATACAGATACGGAAAAAATCCAATCATAAGCGCTGTGCTGCAGGTTTTTGGGGATCCAAACAATCATCGTATGCTTTTTCCAGGATTGGAAGACCATTTAGCAGATCTTCGCTAGAATTAGCATAACCTATACGCATACTCCCTGGTATACCAAATGTTTCTCCGGGAACACACAGTACTCTGTAGCGTTCGACCAGTTTTGTGCAGAAATGAAACGTGTTTTTGATATTGTGCACCTTGACCAAACAAACAGAACCTGCTGTAGGTTCGCTGTAGAATGAAAATTTGCCTCTTGAGGCTTCTATGAATTGCTTTAAGATGGTGAGATTTTTTTTGCAAAGATTTACGTTGCGACTCAAGATCTTCTCACGGTGGCTTAAAATGTACTGTCCAATCAAATCATCAATTATCGATATTGAGATGATATTGTAATCCTGTCTTAAGGATGCCTCCCTGAACAGCAGCTTATCTTATGGAACTACCATCCGAGTCTTAAACCGGCAGCAGAAAAGGCTTTTGACATTGATCCAGTTATGATACCTTTGGAATACGTATTACAAATCGATTTGGGAGTTGCGCAAGAATGGAATAGGGAAGCGTACACTTCATCGCATAAAACGTGGATACTGTGAGCCTTGGCTATTTTTGCGAGCTCTTGCAACAAATCTGTTGGAATAGCACAACCTAAAGGATTGTTGGGGTTGTTGATAGCGATCAGCTTGGTACGGGGTTTTATCAAAACTTTCGTCTCATCCAGATTGGGAAGAAACCCATCATGTCTTTGAAGCTTCAAGAGATCAACATCTGCACCAAATATTATTGGGACACTGTGGAGCTGCTGGAATGTAGGTTCGACACAGATCACATGGTCACCAGGTCCTATCAACGTATAGTTGATGAGGAAATTGGCACCTATAGCACCATCAGTGAGAACCATATTATCCTCTGTAAAATGACAGTCTTCATTCGAATACATGGAAGCGATTATGGAACGTAAGCGGCTTGATTCTTTGATTTCACCATGAGCCAATTTCAAACTTTGGTCTAGAGAGAACCTTTCGCCGGTTAATTCACAGACGTCATTTAGACTCATGGAATGACGACAGGTTTAGCCAAGGTTGTAGTCGATATCTGTTTCATGTTCATCCATAAAGTTTTCAACCGCAAAAATTTCCTGATAGGGCATGTTTTCAATATTATGCTTTCTGCATCGTCTTTACGGGAAATCTCATCCCAAGTGAAAGGAATAAGAGACATCATTAATTAAATGTTTTTATATGAACTGATGATGGTGTCGGTAGTATTCATTCCACAGTTGAATAATTCGCTTTTTCAAATTGCAAGAAAGAGTGAGGTATGCGGAATTAATATGAAATCAGACTCTTGTTGAATCTGGACCAGGCAACGGCAATACAGCTGCACATTCATTAAAACAAGGCACGCGATCATTATTTCATAGTTCCACACTGTGACTAAAATTTTCAGCGATGGAGCTCTGGCGGCTCCACGACAAGTTTTTACGCTATAAGAAACTTCTGGCGAGATCCTCTCAATTTATTACCTAGAAGTTTAAAAGTTGACATCAAACAATGTATGACCCCATTTGACGAACGACAAAAAAACCAGTTTTATGCTACTGATAGATTTCACCAACACTAGATGTCATCGGATGAAAAATTCTCTCAAATGGATTTTTTTATAAAAAACAACGGGAAGTGCTTTGTTTTGATTTCGGTAAACATTTTTGATTAGATCATACACCTGAAGCCGTTCAAGGGGCCGAAACAATACTCTTAGCTGAGTTGGGAGAGATGCAGGGAAGACGTCGCACCCGCCCTTTTCCGCATATAATTCACAACTGCAGTCCACGGAATGATAAATAAGCAAAAAGAAGGTGAAGCAAAATAAGTGCACGTGATAAAACTCGCTTCTAGTTACTATTTACCTTATTGGCCATCATCTCCCTTCCATATCGGCTGAGCTACTGCTTAACTACCACTGAAGATCTACAAGAATTACGAGAAAATTGGCTCACCATCCAAAGATTCCTTAGTCAACAAAAAAAACTAGATCGCCGTCCAATTCCTCCGAACATTTTGCTATGGCTCTAGATATTTCAACGCGTCAGCATTTACCCTAGGTACTCGATACATCACTCATCTGCACATAGATGATGCTACTCTAATTTTTCATCGTTTGCGTGGAATCGCCTTATGCCTATCAGTCTTCAAAAGAAAAGCTATCAAATATAGTCGCGATTAGTAGAACCATGACATGGCGAGACAGTGCAGTGTATTTCAAAGCATCCATTTCGATAACAAGAGAAAAGGCAATGTAATAGACAGGAACTTTTCGGTGTCATATTCTATTTTGAGCCACAAATGAATCTAGCTGCTCGCTGAAACATTCCATGCAAAACAGTGTACTATTTTTTTTCGCTATTATATACTTTTAAGCTTTCGTGAAACTCTCGACCTTCTCTCTTCATTCTCATGTGACAAATGAGAAGCGGTTATGTCCTAACTCCGCAATTACCATTTGTATCGAGAAACAACCCTGTAAGATAAAGAACTACTTAATTGTGCCTCGTCGCTTAAGATTATAGATGAGTTCTTCGAATCTGGAAAATTACATGTAAATTGATAAATGGTATAAAATACACAGGTAACAACCCCGTTATGAAGAGGCTTCTTTATTGCTGACTTATCCGCTGTAAAGACCGTTACAAGCATGGATCCGCTATCGCATAAAGACTTAAAAAATCCCAAATTGGCTGAACTGCCAGAAGTGCAAGTTGGTGATGTTTCTACTGTTATCTGTGAATCGTATGATGATGATGTTCAACCGATGAGCAGATGGCAAGCTTTCAAAGACGGATTTAAAAGAATTGAGATGGAGTCTCTTGATCCAAATCTGACGGATGCGGAAAGGATTGCGGTGGCAACCGCCAGATCGCCACTACAACGTCACCTCAAAAGCAGACATTTACAAATGATTGCGATTGGTGGCTCGATTGGTACCGGTTTATTTGTGGGTTCTGGAACAGCGCTAAACTCAGGTGGGCCTGCTGGAATTTTGATTGACTGGGGATTGATAGGTACGATGATATATTGTGTCGTAATGGCGGCTGGTGAATTAGCTGTTCGTTTCCCGATTTCAGGTGGTTTCACAACTTTTGCGTCAAGATTCGTTGACGAATCGTTCGGCTTCGCCATAAATTTCAACTATATGATCGCATGGTTGGTCACATTACCTTTGGAACTTGTAGCGGCATCCTTGACTATAGATTATTGGCACACTGATCCAAAATATCGCGATGCGTTCGTTGCGTTGTTTTACATCGTGGTTATAATCATCAATCTCTTTGGTGTGAAAGGCTATGGGGAAGCGGAATTCATTTTTTCCTCAGTCAAGGTTATTACGATAGTTGGTTTTATCATTTTAGGTATTATACTAGTTTGCGGCGGAGGCTCACACGGAGAATACATTGGCGGTAAGTATTGGCATAATCCCGGAGCATTTTATGGAAGCGACGCTGGTCAAAGATTCAAGGGAGTATGTACAGTTTTTGTCACGGCCTCTTTTTCTTTCTCTGGCTCTGAACTAGTTGCACTTGCAGCCGCTGAGACCGAAAACCCAAGAAAAACATTGCCAAAAGCCGCTAAGCAAGTCTTTTGGAGAATAACACTTTTCTACATCATTTCTCTGTGCTTGGTCGGCCTTCTAGTTCCTTATAATGATAGCAGGCTATTGGGAGGGTCGTCTTCTGTTGATGCCACTGCTTCACCGTTTGTATTAGCAATACAAGCCCATGGTATTAAAGGTCTCCCTAGTGTTCTTAATGTTGTCATTTTGCTCACGGTACTCTCTGTTGGAAATTCATCCGTCTTTGCCTGCTCTAGAAGTATTACTGCACTTGCGGAGCAAGGTTCACTACCGGCAGTTTTTGGGTATATTGACAGGAGAGGAAAACCTATCGTCGCCATCGCGGTGACCGCAATATTTGGCCTACTGTCTTTCGTTGCTGCATCTAATAAACAAGAAGATGTTTTCAACTGGCTAATGGCAATTTGTGGACTGGCAGCCCTTTTCACCTGGGGTGGTATTTGTATCTGCCATTTGAGGTTTAGAAGAGCCATGGCTGTTCAGGGTAGAAGCACCAATGAGCTAGCATTCTCAGCACCCACAGGAATTTGGGGTTCTATCTATGGGATAGTCCTAATCGTGCTAGTGTTGATTGTACAATTCTGGATTGCCCTTTTCCCTCCTGGCGGTGTTCCAAATGCAGAGAATTTTTTCGAGGCATACCTCTCTTTCGTCATAGCTTTGGTGATGTACCTAGGCCATAAAATTTATAGAAGGAATTGGCGATTATGTATTAGGGCCAAAGATATGGATTTAGATACTGGTAGGCTAGATACAGATACAGAAATCTTACAGAGGAGCCTTCAAGAGGAGAAGGAACTATTGGCATCAAAGCCAATATGGTATCGAGCTTATCAATTCTGGTGTTGATCCGTGACCAATCAACCCTGAATTAATAATAGAATGTACGCGACGAATCTTAGCTCCGGTTGTATATGTTAAAACTGAGAGTCATCTAAATATCAGTGATAATATCCACAATATGACATGCTGAATAACTAACTAAGTTGTGCGAGGTGAGCTCTAACAAATAATCTTTCGATGTGGATGAGAATCGAATGGTAATTTGCTGCGAGACGATTAAAATCAGGACCATCATTACGACATATTCTACGGTCATTAATCAGTAATGAGAACTATAGTATGGATTATATGAATCTAATAAATGGCATGATCATGCCTGAAAAATTCGCGCTAATGACAGTGTGTCGGACGATGCAATAGGTGCCATTTGTGACATACAAATACGGCACTTTTGTCTGGTATTCATCCTGCTTAAATTCACATCTTTCTAATATTTCATATTCTTAAAAATATATATTCTAAAAAATCAAGAATTAATCCAAGAACTTATGAATCTACATACTCCGCAAGCTAATTACCAATTTCTACTAACTCAAGTGTCGACGAAGCCATCAAGAAAAACCTCTTACAATAGTATATGCTAATAAAAAGGGGATATATGTTTAAGTTCGCTCTTTCCTTTTTTAGGTGGTGCATTCTTGTCCAACACATATCTTTTCCGCCGGTCCATCGTTTAATAAAAATATTATATATAGCAAACAACTCTTTCCAAGTCACACCTTTAAGGGATTTTCTTATTTGGCAATAAAGTCGCTGCATAAAAGCAAATCTTACTAATCAATGGCTCAGAAAGTAGCTATAAATTCGATACTCTGAAAGAACACTAATGGGCTATGAGTGAATGGACAGAAAATGGTAAAGCTTATTGAAGTGCCATAATGAGTGTGGAGCCATTTTCTATCTCTATACCAGAAAGTGACTTAGAAGACTTGAAAAGACGCCTAGGAGATGTCAGATTCCCAAAAAATGTCGAAAAGAAGCAATGGAACCTTGGGGTGAGTGGTGCGTATTTAACAGACACCCTCGAACATTGGAAGAAGTCTTATGACTGGAGGAACGCAGAACGAAAATTGAATAACTTTCATCACTATAAAACAACGATAGCCAATACGGATATCCATTTCATTCATGAGAAAGGGAAAGGACCCAACAGTGTTCCCATTATCTTAACGCACGGGTGGCCGGACACTTTTCTCAGATATACGAAACTTATACCAATGTTGACAGATCCTCAGAAATTTGGTATCGATTCTGGCAGATCTTTCGACGTGGTGATTCCTTCTCTCCCCGGATTCGGGTTCTCCGGTTATCCTGAGGATCGGACAGTAAACAAAGAAACTGTTTCGGATATGTGGCTAGAGCTCATGACGGAAAAGTTGGGATATCAAGAATTTATGGCGGGTGGTGGAGACATAGGGGCGGGTGTCACTATGCTGCTTGCGGCCAAGTACCCGAAGAACATACTGGGTATACACTTAACCGATGTAGGACTTGTTAGGGAGTTGCTTGACCCTACTAGATCAAAGGATTTCTCTCCTGAGGAAAAAGCATACTCGAAATCTATAACCGATTGGCTTGACAACGAGGCAGGGTATATGAAAATGCAGTCTACAAAACCACAGACCCTAGCGTTCGGTCTCTCGGATTCCCCGGTTGGTTTGGCAGCATGGATATTGGAGAAGTTCCATTCTTGGGGAGGTGCGCACAATAACCTATCCCAAGATGACATCATAACAAACATCATGATCTACTGGTTCATGAACAACATTTCGACGGCTGCTCGGATGTATTATGAGAACAGCCGCCTGTTGCGTCCCATCGGACCTATAAACGTACCCATAGGTATCTGTTTGTTCCTCGAAGATATTTTGCTGCCGCCGAGAGATTGGGTCGAGGCCCATTTCAAGCCTGTGAATTGGACAAGTGTGCAGAGTGGCGGTCACTTTACAGCAATGGAAAATCCGGAAGCTTACGCCGCCGATCTATTCGTTTTACTAAGAAAATTGGAGTAGAAGTTTGCTCATTCGGTCAGTTTTTCTCGATGGCCACTGCCCGAACACTCAAACGAATACCACGTTGGCGTGCTGTTCGATGTCAGCGGGTCCTTTTGTTTTGCTTCAGAAAGACTTTCATAAATACGGGCAAGCTGCTCAGCCAAACGGCAAGATCAAGACTCTTTTTTCGCGCTACGACCGCTCTTCACATTTTTACTTCTATTGTCGTACGGATACCATCCGTTCTTTTTCATTATTTAGTTTGTGTATAATGCAGTCAAAAAAAACAGGAAGTTGTCGCCTTCAAGTAGCAGCATGCGCTGTAGAAAGAACGGCTTCGAGGCCACCGTGCTTGCCACAATCAAAGCCATCGAAGCCGGAGATAAGTCTCTATTCGAGTATTTATTCTGAGCAGCTTCAAATGCTGCCACAAATGGACAATGACGGGCAAAACTCAAATGTAGCAGAGTAACTGGACCGTTTAACATACGTGGTTCCTGCCTGCGCCCTGCCTGTGCCCTACCTGCGCCCTGCCCGGCATGTGTCGCATACTGGAACTCTTTTCCGATGGCTTCCAGTAACTCGAGAGACACTACTATTTCGCTATTCCCCAGAAAATGCACGCGCGCCGTGGTGTACCATCTGATTCGCCAGTGTCCGTTCCCATGCGTTGTGTCAACGAATCTGAACCCCTCGTATTATCGTAACAAGAAGCGGGGGATGGCGGGGGATGGCGGGGTACAGATACAGGTATTTTGCTTCTTCCTTTTTATTGCCTTTCTTTTTCTGAAGGATCAAGACGGTCAGAATCTGCTTGTTTTTGGTGCGACCCCTTCCCCACGTCACCGGGTTCGTGACGGGTGCGTCTCGAACGACTGTGGGGCAACTGTTGTTGGAATCACAGGACGTTTCAAGGAAGTACACACAATTGAACTGCCCCATTTATGCGGGCTCCGCAATTATACAGGCGCCAGAAGCTCGAGAATAGTACGGAGAGATTAGGGCGTTAGAGCGTTGGAGCGTTAGAACGTCACCAGTAAGACGCTTTTTCTTTTTTGGGCCCCTCCCTCGGAACAGTTGGCGGAGATCGTGCCCCGTTCATATCAGCGATTGGATGGCGACATCTCCTCTTTGGCCGCACCAGGTTTGCACTGCTGCTCAACACAACGACCTATAAAAGGAACAGCATTCACTTCCGTCCCTGTGCTGTGACCAACTGCTTAGATTGTCTTTGTCTCTATTTTGACTGTAGTAAACGTGGTGGAAACTCGAAGTATCTCAAATGACGGTCTCGGATCATCCTGAAACTGCAAAAAAATGGTGGAAAGAGTCCACTGTTTATCAAATCTATCCAGCGAGCTTCAAGGACTCCAACAATGATGGCTGGGGTGACTTGAAGGGAATAACCTCTAAATTGGAGTATCTGAAGAACCTTGGCGTCGATGCGATCTGGATCTGTCCATTTTACGACTCTCCCCAGCAGGATATGGGCTACGACATTTCAGACTACGAAAAAGTTTGGCCCACATATGGGACCAACGAGGACTGTTTCGAGCTAATTGACAAGACACACAAATTGGGGATGAAATTCATCACCGATCTAGTTATCAATCATTGCTCTGTTGAACACGCATGGTTCAAGGAGAGCAGATCCTCAAAGACCAACCCAAAAAGGGATTGGTTCTTCTGGAGACCACCAAAGGGCTACGACGAGAGTGGGAAGCCTATTCCACCCAACAACTGGAGTTCCATGTTTGGCGGTTCTGCGTGGAGCTTTGATGCCGAAACGAACGAGTTTTATCTGCGTTTGTTCGCCTGCGGGCAGCCTGATCTAAACTGGGACAACGAGGAATGCAGAAAGGCAATTTACGAAAGTGCTGTTGGATACTGGTTAGATAAGGGAATCGACGGCTTTAGAATCGACACTGCAGGACTTTATTCTAAACGTCCTGGCTTGCCAGACTCCCCAATTTTTGACGAAAACGCCGAATTCCAGCATCCAAACTGGGGCTCCCATAATGGTGCCAGAATACACGAATTTCATCAAGAGCTGAACAAGTTCATCAAGGATAGGGTCAAAGACGGTAGAGAGATAATGACTGTAGGCGAGGTGGCTCATGGTACCGATAACGCACTATACACCAGTGCCTCCAGACACGAAATTAGTGAGCTGTTCTCTTTCACCCACATCTCGGTTGGCGCTAGTCCATTCTTTCGTTATAATGTAGTACCTTTCACTTTAAAAGAATGGAAGGAGGCAATAGCTTCAAATTTCTCATTCATTAACGGTACAGATAGCTGGGCAACTGTATTTCTCGAAAACCACGATCAGCCCCGTTCGGTTACGAGATTTGGTGATGATTCTCCAAAGTACCGTAATTTATCTGGAAAGCTACTGGCCTTATTGGAATGTTCATTAACGGGTACTTTGTACGTCTATCAAGGTCAGGAATTAGGTCAAATAAACTTCAAAAATTGGCCTATCGAGAAATACGAGGATGTTGATGTAAAAACAAACTACGAGATAATTCGGGGAAAGTTTGGCGATAACTCGAAGGAAATGAAAGATTTTCTCGAGGGAATTGCTTTATTCTCAAGAGACCATTCGAGAACCCCAATGCCGTGGTCTCAAGAAAATCCTAATGCCGGATTCTCGAGTGCAAACGCCAAACCTTGGTTTTACTTGAACGAATCATTTGAAGAAGGGATCAATGTCGAGGAAGAGTCAAAAGATAGCAACTCCGTACTTAACTTTTGGAAAAAGGCTTTACAGGCTAGAAAGAAACACAAGGAAACCATGGTTTACGGCTATGATTTTGAATTCATTGACTTGGAAAGTGACAAAATTTTCAGTTTCACCAAGGAATATGAGGATAAGACTTTGTTTGCTGCTTTTAATTTCAGTGGTGAGCAGGTAGAATTCAAGGTTCCGCATGGAGAGAGTTCTCTACATTTGATTCTCGGAAATTATGATGATGTTGATGATTCCCCTAGAATATTGAGACCTTGGGAAGGAAGACTCTATTATGCCGCATGAATGTTTGGTACGTTGGACATGCTTTGATGAGCACGTTATGAATTTTTATCAATGATATATTTTTCTGTAGTTATGATGGCGCAAGGATAAAAGCGCCAACGCTTTGTTTAGAACATGTAGCTTAACCTCAATAGCTCAACCTTTTGAAGATTTGTAACTTACTCATTTGTCACCGAATATAGGTGCGACTTAGACAGTGAAAAAGGCAAAAATATTCAAAATCCCAAAGTGAAATTCATTGTATTTTTTTGATTCTTAGCCCTCGATTTTGGAGTCTGTTGCAGAATTATCGATCCGGAAGACAGATCAAATAATGGACCTGAATGTGGCGCTGGTCAGCTTTTCAGCGACAACACTCTGATATCATTCATCTTGAACTGGCTATCGCGTTCAATTTCGGTTGATTGGCATAAAAAGTTCGAGCTGAAAACACTGCGATCCCCACCATTAGATGCACTCTAGTTTTTTAATTTGGAAAGGTATATACAGCTTTTACGGCTTCGTTCACCCAATAGCGTACTTTGCATTCGGTCCAAGCGCCATGTAGATCGCATACCCCGAGTCAAGACCAGGTGGCCCATTTCCGCCATTCTGTGGTTTGCCTATTTACAAAGTCGCTACCGTTCATACCCAATTCTTTTTGGGCCGGGTAGTTGACCTTTCTCAACTGTCCACGAAGAATAATCCATGAGATCTTGAATTATTAAGACTTAACTACTATATTACCGTGATACAATTCATTTACTCAACATTGGTATCACGGTGATTTCAAGATCTACGGATTTCCTTTCTCTCTCATGGCTTGAATAAGAATTCTCATTGTTGTTTTCCAACCATTCCAGCCCTCTTTTTACGTCATTGTTGCTTTGAAGATGGCAGGAAGAGGATCACGGAAAACGGGTTATATTATTAATATATCTAATAGCTTGACATCCACAAATATGTTGACGTACATGCTAACACGACCCTTTCTTTTTGGTAAACATTGTTGACATCATCCCTTGCTGTTTTTATTCTATATGCTTTGTACGCATGGTTTGAGGAAAAACGCTTTTGAGCGAAATCTCGGACTTCCCTTTATTTCCGGTAATTGGGAGACTGGAAAATCAATGAAGGCAATAGAATAATAGAACTTGATTGTTGACATCCACTGCAAAATTAAACGTCTTGAAAGCAAAATCCTCCAGTCACCGTTTCATTGCACTATATAAGAAGGAACCAAAATTGAAACTTTTCCCGACGGTGATCTGGAAGGTATTCTATATTCAAAACCCCTGAAATTGACACACTTCAAACTTGACAGACATGAGTTTAGCCGGAAAAACAGCAGTAATTACTGGAGGTACAAAGAATTTGGGTAAATTGACTGCCATTGAATTAGCATCCAATGAAAAGTGCAACCTATTCTTGCATCACAACAGCACTCAAGGTGACGAAGAGGAATTTGCACAAGAATTGAGAAAAAAGTATGGTGTTAAAGTGGAATTGTATCAATCTAAACTTGGTTCACAGGAATCATTGACCAAGCTATTCGATGCTGCATTGAGCAAATTTGGAACTCTTGATATCGCAATCAATAACGTTGGAAAAGTATTGAAAAAACCATACGCGGAAGTTACTGAGAAAGAATTTGATGAGATGAACATTGCTAACAACAAAATCGCATTTTTCTTCATTTCTGAAGCATCAAAGAAATTAGCTGACGGGGGCCGTATCATTTCTATTGTTACATCTCTTCTAGCCGTTTACACTCCTTTCTACCCTTTATATCAAGGTACCAAGTCTGCAGTAGAGTTTTATTCTAAGTCTGCTTCCAAAGAATTAATGGGTAGAAACATTACAGTAAACTGTGTTGCACCTGGACCAATGGACACTCCATTTTTCTACGCTCAAGAAACTCCCGAAGCTGTTGAATTTTACAAGAGCAACGCTTTGCAAAACAGATTGACCAAAATCGAAGACATTGCACCAATTATTGTTTTCTTAGCTACCAAGGGTGGTTGGATTACTGGTCAAGTAATTTTTGCTAACGGTGGTCTAGCCGCTAAATAGATTTAGTTAACTTACTTTTTTGTTCGTGTATTTAAATAGTTATCTGAAAAGGTTGGATATTATTTTTCACAGGACCGGCTAGTTTCAATTTGAATCTCACGGTATCTAACATTCTTTGCTTTCTGTTGATCTATTATTCGGTGAATGTATCAATATTCAAGAGGACTATCCTTTAACGGTTCTTCACCCTTCTTCTGATGAATTTTTTAGTTTGTCTAGACGTAACGGAATCTGTGCCATAATCTAACGTGAATGAGGCTGAACTGATAAGCGGGGGTCTGTCAAGGTTTCCCGGTACGATTTTGGTCCCTCTTCAAAACTTGAAAAGTATTTGACATTTGCTAGTATAGTCCAAGGGGTTCGTTACGATGAATGAATGAATTCATCGTTGAGAGAAAATCATGCTACAAACATGCGTAAATATGTTCGTGATTGCCACGGTTTATAATGGCACCCAATAGTATTCCATTATAAGATCGTTATGCACATCTCCCAAAAATAGACACACAGCCCTTGATAAAACTGAAGAGTAGTACAGTAGCAGTAGTCGTTGGTTACCAGAACGCAGCACTTATTAAATCAGTGAATATTGTATAGATTTTCCAGCCTCTGATGTGCAGAGCTACACTAGTTGTCAAAATGTATTTATTAATATTTTTGGTTTCCTTAAATTGAAAAAAAAAATATGGTGATGAAATAGTTTCCCTGTGTATCATCGCAACAGTACATTATGAAACTTCAACGGGGCAAACCTTTTAATTGGCGTTAAAGGTGAAAATTGAACGAATATTTCTTCCTTGACCTTTATATACCAATGAAAAATGATTAGGCCGGCTGTTACTCACTGTCTTAATTTTTGCAGAATCCGAAATCAGGTGACCTATCGGTCAAGCTCCGGTAGCCAAGAATTAGCGATGCCTTCTGTTATTCATAGATCAGGGTTCTTCGGTATGGCCAGGGTAGAGGCTGACGCACTGGATGCCTTTCTACTACCAAGAACACTCTAAATAATCTAACCGATGAGCGGATACGACATCTCTTGTAAGATGAGGGGCCCCAGTTCGCCGAGGGTTCTCCGTCGATAGTGCTTTATTTTTTCATCTTATGTGCAATTGAGAAGGGCCCATTTGAACCACGACGCGGGCTCTATTTCATCATTTTAGCGCGAGCTTAGCCTCAAGTGCGACAATTTTGTCATATGAAGCAATTTTATATTGGTACAGGGTTAGAGCTGTTTCTATTAGTGTTCAATAACGTATTTCTTATTTACTAGTATTGTTCGGTCGTCTATGGGCTGCCTTTTTTCAATGCTAGCGGCCTCTCTTTTGTTCTTTGTATGAATCTCAATTCGATGAAATGAATAACCATTGATGTGAATGAGATTTATAAGTTCCAATTGAAAGAACACATCAAATGTTGCATCCCATGGCGTAACAAACCGACTCGATATGGCCGCAGAGTTTGTAGCACATGTGTACTGAATATCGTATGTTTTTGCCTGAAACTGATTATAGCCTTTAACTACTAGCCGCCATTCTATTTAGAGTTGTCTTGATCAAATAAAGGTACGTTCTATTAACAAATTTCGAGATTCTTATGCTTAATTAAACATTCAGAATTTTATTTCATCCTTCGGATGTTTTTGGGGGGGGGGGTGTTGAAGAGTGTTATATTCTTACATAAGCGTCTACGTAGAGTTACTGAGAATTTGTTGCATTGATTTCAGTGAGAAAATACCTATATCATAGACCCAATTGTGATTTCACTTGAGTATCCTAACATTGGACGTTTCCACTGCCGGTAGAGATTCCCAGGTTATAACCCTGCGTGTCTGGAATATTACCATGAATGTATGGCCCCCAGGAATCGCAATGAAGTCCATTTGATCCGTAGTTTCTTCTCACACATATCTGACGCTGCTGATTCTGCCACACCATGCGCTTTTGGGTCCAGGTCTGTCCAACAGAGTTAGGGGCCACACTGACCTGCCAATTTCCGCTTTGACTATATGTTTTTGTTAGTGTAGCCCCTATATTGAGCGCAAAACCCCTGCCAACATCCCAGTTAAAGCCAGCTGAAACACTCCATGATGTGCTTTGCGACCATCCCTGAGAGAATGTTAACGCTGTGTTTGAGTAACCAGTATATTGACAGCCACTAGCTGGATACCATCTTTGGTCCCAGTAGCCCTGTTGAGCTACTTGCCATTGGTGAAACCACGTACCTAACGGAGCATTTCCTGCATCCCATCTTTTGACAACAGCAGAATCGTTACTAGGAAACGTAAAGTTCGTGATGATGGTGTTTGTAGCACCAACGTGGACTAAAATATCCGAAGAATTCGAACCGTTAAGGTGTAGCTGATACGCATAATCAACTGCAACACTCAAGTTAGCAGCCGAAGGCAACTGCATGGTTGCATTGTAATACACAGGTTCATTCTCCTTATCAAATGAGGGGGTAATGTCAGCAGCGACTAGAGACAAAGTAAGCAGACTGTACAAAATGAACGATAGAAGTCCACCGGACCCTCCATATTTGATTGGTGTCGCTGCTGCTGCTGTGCTGGCGCCAGGAGCTAGACATTCACCTTTAGTTTTAGTACAGGTAACATTAAGGCTATTTGATGACATCTTGGCCTGTTGTACTATTTCGCTCTGATTCCAAACTTCTTTGCCAACAGGGTCCTTCTCATCCTTTTATATCCAGTACCGCGATAATCAGTGAGTGGTTCTCGAAACCAGACCATCGTAATAGGTTTATTGGCCCTCAGTTCTTCGTTTGCCGCCAGGAAGGGTTTACACATGTAATCTCCCGTTTAGGACTCGAAGCAATGTGCTGGTACGGCGATCTTCCCGTTGCATCTCAATTTGTTTGACTGTTTTCATGGTTGCGTTTCCTGTTGCGGAAATATCTTTCGTTGTAGTCATGTAACGATCTCGAAAGTATTAGGTAGCTACTGTAATATGAGATACCTACGAAATTTCTTCTGAGCAAATAAAATAACACGCAACGACGACCTTTTATTTTCTTCCATTTTCAGGCTGCAGGTAAAACGTCATCATGGTGACATTTTCCCCATTAGGTCGGCTTGAATCATTTTTCTTTGTTTTTATTGCTTCTTTTTTCTTTAGGACGGGTTTGTAGTTAGTGTCAGCCATAGGCAACCACGGACCGAACGGTCCGATTTCTCACGAGGTTGGTACGGTGATTATTGATATCCAGGTTAAGGGAAACGGTGATAGTAAGGCAAGTAGACCTTGACAATCTAAAAAAGAAAAAGGAAGGAAGTGAGCATTCCAAGCAAACCCAAACGTGAACTTCTCCCAATCAGAGAACCTTCTACAAACGAGAAGATATAGCTCAGGACAAGACTGGATATAAGCAGTTTTTGTGCTGGCGATGTTTAATAGAAAAGCAATTATAGAGCTGGACACTGTTGTGAAAATCATCGCCAAAGATCTGGTACTTTGGCTTTCCGGTATACTGAAAGTTCTTTCATTTTTCTGTAACCTGCTACATGTGCATTTGATAGGAGAGAAGTATTTTCTTTAGGATTAACAATGAGGAGGTCTTTTCGACCCTTATCAACCGCGACTGGAGTGATCAAAATGTTGGCTAGCCAATCAATACTTTGCGCTTCTTGATACGTTGCCTTCTCTTGTCGTTCATAAAGCAAATAAAGAGAGGAGAACCTCTGTAGGTCCTCCCAAATCCAATCATATTGGAGACGAAGTGGACAAAATAAATCGGAATAACCTCAGAAGTGGATATAGTAACGAACTAGTTCTCAAGGAATTTTGGGAAAGGGTGGCGCTTTACCAAAATTCCTCTTTTTGAAGTGTTGATCGTTGTTTACTTTTTGGAGAATTGGACAATTCTTGGATCAATAGCCGCGGAGACCCAAAACGCCAATACGAGATAAGCTGTCGCGAAAATTATCTTGTGTTTATTCTTATAATGCTATTGATACTCAGCGCTGATCTTCACCTGTGACGAAGAGTTTCCAAGAGCTACGATAGGCCTGATTCGTTCGCCACAGACGACCTATTTATATATTTTGCTTTCCGTTGGTTGATCGATTCAAGGAAGACAAGAGAGTTTCAGGCGAGACGAAGTCTCTGGAATGTTTTCTCTTCGGAATCTACAACCAAATTAAAGTATATGCGCTGCAATCTATAACGGTATTGGTGTGATTGTTACTAGACTATATTCTTTCCGAGTTAGTATCTTGAAAACCCCAAAAAATTAAAAATCCAACGATATATCAGCATTCATGGAGAAAACAATTGGAAAAGTACACTTTATCACTCCACCACTCACTTTTAAGGGGAATACGAAGTGTTGTGTTACCATGGCTGTTGGGAATGCAGAAAAAAAAAAGTATTATTTTTTGAGAAGAATAGGAGCAGTCTCCCGTAATATAGGTTGACGTCTTCTGAAAGCCATCCACAACTTCATTTATTTGATCTATGGCTCAAAAATTTTTCTTTTATTAATTAGGACGGATATAGCGGCGACGATCGTGTACCGGGAGAATATTTATTACTCAGTTAGGGAAAGCTGTTGTGCTTCCATAAGTTGACAATAATGTTCCCTTCGTAAATATAATTAGAGTGACGGAGAGAAATGCGATGGAGATTTTAGTTTATTCATAAAAACTAATAATCATGACTTTAGCACGGAGAATATCGAAGAATACAAGAGGCGCTAATAATATATGGTAACCTGAACCTAATTTTTCAGTAAAAAATAGCACTACAAGCATTTTCTAGTAAGAAAGACCCGTTGGGAATAAGATTAATAAATATTTGTTGTACATAGTCACCATGAGCAGAGGAACTTGTTCCTTCCTGTGAAAGATGGGAATTTTGTTGAATAGACTTTATGTGGTCAAAGTTACAACACGGAATTCAGATTCTGGCTGTTTAGATGAGTCGAGTACGTTATTGAATACCCATCTTCCCACGGTGGCTCTGCAGATACTGTATCCTATCGTTGGATTTTCTGAAGTCCCGACTTTGATTTGAGACTCTAGATATGGTTGCTCAATCAGATGAGAGCCACTTAAAAGAGAACAGCGAATTACCGCTGCATTCTTTACTATGGTTTCCGCATGTAAAGATTGAACAAGCTGTTCCAGACTTCGTTTGTCTAAATGCGGAACAGCCAAAAAATGATGATACAGCCAGCGGAGACCAAATGGAACGTCCTCAGGCCCCTCGCTGATCCCAGTCGTTGAAATTACTACTAAACTTGGAGCCATATATGGCGATGCATGCTCGCTTCGAATCTCTTTAAGCGTACTAGATATTGCTTTCATGGATTCTTCACACACTGAGGGATTGTCTAATGTAAGAGGACTTCGTAAGGAAAGTTTGAAGACTGGTGACCCACCAATTCCAAAAAAAACAAACGAGACCAACTTGCTGCCGTTCCCATTAGTATTCTGTGCAAGCAAGGTTTCCTTTACTGCGTTCTTGTCTGTGGCATCACCTTTGATCACCACTAGCTGCTCGTCAAGAATTTTCTGAGATATTCCAACTTGAGAGAGCAGCATTTCTTGGAGACGCGAGGGGTTACGTGCTAATGCTCTAACGTGGTATTCGGATACAAGCGCCAATGTCATAAAAGAGTTTGCACATCCACCAGTACCGCCGAATACCGCTACCAGCGGCTTTTCTCGACTATTCTCAATGCTCATTGCACAGATATAATGCCAAGAAACATCATTTACTACCAAAATTTGGGCAGTTATTTTTCGTACTTTTAACAATTTATATCTGTACCCTTTTATCTATCATGCTCTGTGTTGTCAGGGCCGCGGCGCTACCGAAGCTGACAAATCTTAGTAAAAAAACAAGCTAACTCAAGCTGAAATCACACAAGAAGCCATGTGTATTAAAATGAAACTTGCGAGGACACATTTATTAAGAATGAAAAAAAAAAAAAATTGCATGAAATACCCCTGCTGTAAGTACTGAGCGAACCGCCTTCAAGTTTGTACCTAACGCGATGTTCCTGCTATAGCTTCGCGCATTCATGATGTTATATTTATGTAAGGCAACATTTTTCAAATACGGCCACTTCGCTTATAAACATACTAATAACAATTCTAAATGAAGATTCACCATATATAAATACAATCTCACAATTGAACGATATGGGGACTACGAACTGGTCTTTGCTTCGCAGCAATTAGAAAGGAAAATTACATTATCCACATGTGTTTCCAAGTCACATTTGACAACTTAATCTCTGTTTCCGTGATTTCGTATTTTTAATTGCCCAGTACGCAGGCACGCCAAGCAAATGGGAAACATCATTCTTCAAAGTAAATACTCATGCAATTCTGTGTGTCAGCCTCGAGATACACATTTTCGAACTGTCCAATTGTATTTTTGGGACCAGTTTTAGGAATATGATTACAGCAAAAAATAAAGATTTGGTATTTACTATGTGAATATTAGTAAATTCGGCATGTCGCAACTATATATGAAAGTATTAAAGACATTTCATTCTCTGCGTTTTAATGTCGAAAATTTATCAGTAAACCAATTGCTAATTGGATCATCTTTGGAATTTTCCACGTATTCCCCATCTTCCAGTTTTTGACCGATATCTTCAGTCAGCTTAGGATCTCTTATGAAGAAAGAGAGCAAAAACATTGGTGCTGTGAATACCAGTGCCACTAGGACCTCATATTTTTGCACATATCGGTACGCTTCAACCATCGCATCCCGCATAGGAGTGCCCCATGGATATTCGATGATAAAATCAAATGGGGAATCATATGCCGCTTCAGCTAGATCAGAATCTCCAATTAACTGTAACAGCTTGGGATAAAGCAATTGGGTCCAGATGGCACCGGAGATGGCAGAAGCAACCGCCCCACCAATGCTGAAGATTGTGTAGCCTAAGGCGGTAACACTAGCCATGTTCTCATGTGAAGTTACAGTTTGAATCGAGACGTTTATAGGATAGTCAAATAGGCCGCTACAGATACCCCAGACAACCATACCCCCAATTATTCCTTTGTCGGATTCTTTTCCTGATCTATAACGGAAAAATAGTCCCATTGTCACAAAATAAAGTGCGCCACCAAGAACGATATACGGTTTCAATCTGGAAGATCTGGCAACAAGTATCCCTAAGAATGGAGCAAAAATAGCAGTAACGAAAGAGTATAAGTTCATTATTCTTGTGGCAGAGAGATCAGTCTGATCAACTGCAACCAATAAAATGGTATACAGATAACCCGCTGCCATTTCGTAGACAAAACAAACTAAAAACATTATCCACAAAGGAGCCCAGATACCGCGATCTTTCAACAACCGGAATGGCGCCATAGGAACTATAGCAACTTTACTTTCCCAATAAATGAAAATTGGAACCAAAACAAATCCAAGCACGAATGGTGCAATAATGTTTGGATTTTGCCAACTTGTCGACACTCCACCTGCAAGAGTCAAAGGGACGCAAATACATCCTACACTGGCGGTTAACAGTAATACACCCACCACATCTAGTTTCCAAAACAACTGAATCACAGTTTGCACTAATCCATGAGTTTGATAAAAAGATTTTTCAGTTTGCAATTCTTTCCATTCCGGATCGTTTCTCACTTTCCATCTCATGTGAAGCATGCAGCCAATTAATGGGAGGCAACTCAGAGGAAAAATAAAAGCCCACATAGCAATACTCCAAGACCAATTATTCTCAGGGTTGGCAGCCGACACGACGTTCCCAGCAACCCACGTAGTTATAATGGAGGGCCAAGCTGGGACGAACGTGTAAAATAATCTCCACTTAAGTGAAGAATTGTCGGATAGAATTAAAACTACTTGTAACATACCTCCAACGAGCCCCACATTATAGAAGAAAGTACCTGCCGCATATCTTTGAACATCGTATGCTTGAGACTGAATTATTGTGCCCACAGCGTAAAATAAAATTGAAACGATGAACAAAGACAACCTACCAAAAACATCAGACATACCTGCAAAAAATAACTGTGCAACTGCAGAGATAACTTCACTAATAACGCTCACTGTCGATACAAGAGAGTGTGTTGAATAAGAATTCATTGCGTATGTCATATAGATGTCTCTTATATTACTATCCAGGCCATAACCAAAAGAGCAAATAAAGGCTGAGAGTAAAAACAGCACTCTCAAATACCAAGTGTCATATTGCTTTGCCATTAGCTCGGCCCTACGGATTACGAGAGATTTCGTCATCTTCATGTTTTCGTGCATATAACCTTCATTGGGAGGATTCTCAACTGTTTCATCTACTACAGTGTCTTTCACATCTTTTTTACTAGTGTCCTTGTACCTCTCCTTAAGAGAGCTGATCCCATAAACCTCGGTCATATTAATGTGGGTCTTGCAGTTTTATTCTTCGAGGGACAGAATTTTTTAAGTCACAAGAAAAGTCAGCAATAACATTGTTATATAATAAAAAATTGGGTGCAAGCTTTCGTTGATGTTGAGTATTCCCTAAAATTCTGCCAAGAGACTTGCTCCCTGACAACCGGTATTGAAAGAGGTTTGTACGTAGAGACGCTTTTGGAGACATTGCATATGCTGATATCTTTTGAATAAATGGGGTGCATATCTGAATTAGATCTTTTTTCAGAGGCATAATTAAATTAAGTGTTTTTATATTCTGTCTACTGACATTGTCTCTGAAGAGACAAGTGCATTAAAGTTCCAATTCAAAGAATCTAAACTTTACTTTTTTGAGAAGGACTCAAGAGTGCACCTATTTTTCACTTAAAAACTTGAAGAAAAATTGGAATCAGAAGCAGATATTAAAACCAATGCTGGGCAGATATATAAGTCAACACGTTCTGACACGTAACTTACTAATATTCCGATGGTAATGAAATCAAAAATTTCTAAAAACAGCTCTTAAGTCTTTTTCCTTCATTTAGTAAACTTTAGTCTTTTCACTGATATGTTCCAGAATGAATAGCTTCCTCATAGTTCTGACTATTATAATTTTGCCATTAAGCTTAGCCTGATATAAACGTTTGATGCACAGGTGTTGTAACATAATGCTTGCTCATATTATCTCCGCTCATTTTATGCTTTGATGGTAACTCCCTTTGAAGAACTGAATACACGTAAATGTTAGCATTGCTGGCATCAAAAAAATTGCAGAATCTATCTTCAAGCCAGTTCAAGCCCTCCCAATGGATGAGAAGCTTCTCCGGAAATATATTAGAGGGGTCAAGCAAAAATCTATTGCAAGGTGCGTAAATGCGTAATAATCTACTCAAAAAAAGATGTAAAAGATTCATAAACTTACTATTCAGTGGCCTGGCTATCAATATCAGCAATCTTAGCCGCATAATTTATTCATTTACTGGCTCATAGAAATTCCAAGATCAGTGCTAGCCCGACATTGTTCCAACCTTCGCACATCCAGCCGTTGACACTTGTCCATCTCTCTTTTCGAAAAAGTTTGCAGATAGGAACAAGGCTATTCACAGATGCTTCATTGTGTATTTGAATGGTTTCTAACAGGAATTTCTGTTTTAAGACACTGAACGCGAGCGAGCGCCTACCATTTTGGTGTATTTTTGATTTTTACTTGACTGATAGTTCATGAATGTATATATTTTAATAGACAGGAATGCTTTACTAATCTTGCGTAGCGTGGTTAGCCTCGGATTGGCATGTTATTTAATAGATACGACCTTCTTTCATTACAAAAAGTAAATTTGTCTCAGGCTCATCTAAAACACTTATATCTTCAAGCGGATTGGATTTCATCATAAGCAGATCTGCGATGAAACCTGGTTTTATTTGCCCGAGTTTTTCTTCTAATCCATTCATTTGTGCAGGCGTTACGGTGGCCGACAACAGAACTTGCTGAGCCGACTGGATTTTACCTCTTATGAAAAACTCCTGAGTTTGGTAGCCACCTAAAGAACCCAGCAAATCCGAGCCATAGCAAATTTTAACATTCTTACTCTGAGCAATTTTTAAAGCTTCCATTCCTTTATAAAGGACTTGTGTGTTTTTGAGTCTATTTTCACCACTCAAAAAGGAAGAAAATTGATCAGATGCCATGATTTTGTAGGTAACAAGGGTAGGAGTCAAGTAGCAACCGAGCGCAGCCATTTGTTCTGCAGTTTCTTCATCAAGTAAATTTCCATGCTCAATACCTTTAACTCCGTATTTGATGCAGTTTTGAATTGATTCTGGCGTGTATGCATGTGCAGTGACATATGAGTGATATGTCGCAGCTACCTTAACTAAAGCTTTTATTTCATCATCACAGAATTGTAGATTAGAAATTTTATCTGTTGGGGAGGCGACACCGCCACTACCCATCATCTTGATAAAATCACCCCCTCTACGAAACTCCTCCCTGGCTGTTCTATAACATTCGTCAACACCATCTGCAACAACCCCTAGATCATTCATATGACATGAGCAGCTATCAAAAGCGGTTCCGGGCAGCTGCCCAGATCTCATATCGCCATGGCCACCTGTCTGCGAAATTGCGTGCCCACAAATAATCAATCGAGGTCCCACAATAGATCCCTCTTCAATGGCAGCTTTGATGTATCCTTCGGCGCCTCCGCAATCTCTTAACGTTGTGAATCCTCGAGCCAAAGCAGCTTCCAATGTATGTCTTACCCTCATCAGAGCAGTTGTTTTTGGCATTATCAATGTTTTAATTAAATCAGTTTCTCCAGGGACAGAAGTTACATGTACATGGTTATCAAAAAGACCAGGAGTCACATATTTTCCTGTACCATCAATAATGTCATAAACATCACTGTCCACATCGATTTTCTGTCCTTGACCGAACTCTATTTTAGATATGATACCATGTTCGATGAAAATGTAAGCTTCAGGACGAGTACATCCATCAACTACATCTACAAGATTGGTATTTTGAATGCAATATTTCTTAAGCGGTTTCAAACGCCAAGGAGTTATCAATTCTTCCAAATTTTTATTATTTCTCTCATTGACATCAATTTCTCCGGTCATGTTCTGCTAGTCCTTTGGTAGTATTTTATTTAGCTCTATTTAGCTCTATTTGATGATAAGGAGCCAGGGTCAACAGACGGATCTACAATAAAAATTAAGACATAGCCTGATTCATTTAACATGCTCTTATGTACTGTTAGTACTGTTCGGTAATGATGATTTAGTAATGTCAGATTTTTCAATGGTGAATGAAGAATAGTGAATTCGCATGGTTCGCTCGGCGTAAGTTTATTGATCAAAAAAATCAATCGATAAGGCTTATCATCGGCACAGCTTCCCGAAAAAAAAAGCACTTTATTCGTCCGATAGATAATCTCGGAAATTTAAATTGAAGAAGAACATCGGGTATTCCATGAAAATCATTTATTATTGATAGCCGCGCCCAATGCAAAAAAAGGAACGTGAAAGTTCCTATCTACAATCAGTAAACCTTATTAAGACATAAGAACCCTCTTATCTGCCAAGATATGGGCGCAGAAAGCTCGATTAAGATCCGACGCCTTCTTGCTGCAAGTCGTGATCGGTATTAGGTCTTTTTGACCCGATCAAAATACTAAGCATACAGAATACAGCCTACTGCTGCTCTACGCTGGACATCAGTTTAACAACAAAGGTAGGTTGTAAATAGATCTGCTATCTTATCCTCTCTGAAAGATGCAGATTGCCAAGTTGTATTTTGGCGATCAAAGTTTAATTCACAAGCACAGTCTTCCGAGAAATCTAACGGTCGCAAGCATAAATTGTTTAGTCGAAAATTCATCAGAGTTCTACAATTTGACATATAAATATTCAATTAATTCTTTTCAGATGTGAAGATCATAACCGTCTTCTTCCTTAACACACATTTAGCTACAGAAGTAACGAATCGCTACTTTAAAAAAGTACAACAATAATGGGGGAATCTGATACTGAAAGGAAAACGATAATGGGGGAATCTGATACTGAAAGGAAAACGTTACCTGTAGAAGAAGAGGACGTTGGGAGCAATGAATCAACTACCGATCAACAGTTGGGTACAGTCGAAGATGCAGCCTACTTGGAGTCTGTTGTTTTCACTCCCGAAGAAGAGAGGCAAGTATTGCGCAAAATAGACAAGTTTATTCTGCCTTTCATGTGTGCTATTTTCTTTGCTCAATATCTAGACAAGCAGTCTTTGACTTACGCAGCCGTCTTTGGCTTGAAAACAGATCTCAAAATGGCTGGCCATGACTACTCATGGTGCACCACTATCTTCTATTTGGGTCAATTGGGCGCTAATTTTGTTTTCATGTATTTAATGACAAGAGTACCCAGAGCACCGATGACAGGTGTGTGTGTAGTTATATGGTCCGTTTGTTGTATGTGTTTGGCAGCACCTAAAACAAAACAAGGTTTTTGGGTTGGGAGATTATTCTTGGGCATATTTGAAGCTGTTGTCCAACCTGCCTGTGTTTTAATCACTTCTTACTGGTACAGAAAAAGAGAGCAGCCGCTAAGAACTGCATGCTGGGTTTCCATGAATGCACTCGCGCAAATTGTGGGAAGTTTCTTGATGTACGGTATAGGTAAAACTAATAAAAGTAGTTTTGCTGATTGGAGATTGATGTTCATTGCTTGTGGTGTCATTTCTTTTGTAGGAGGCGTGGCCTTCTACCTCTTTGTCCCAATGTCACCAAAAACTGCGTGGTTTTTGACACCTAGAGAAAAGGAAATTGCTATCAAGAGGTTATTTGATGAAAGTGACAGAACTGAAACAACTGCTTTCTCCAAGTACCAATTAAAGGAATGTTTAAATTTTGATTGGCTATTTTTAACTGCTCTTGCATTTGGTTTTTTGATCTGTGTAACAGGTGGTACAATTGTGTTTCAATCGCTGATTCTTGCTGGTTTTGGATATGACAAATATCAAAATATGGCATATGGATCTCCTGCTGGCGCAGTACAACTGGTTTTTATTTGGTTGGGTGTTCTTATGGTCAAAATATTTCCAAAAGAAAGAGCTTTAATATGTGTCGCCTTGGCTATTGTTCCACTTGCCGGAAACATCATGCTTCTTTGTTTGAAAACTTCCTCAGGTTGGTGGGTGATTGTAGGTTCATGGCTGGGTTCTGTCATCACATGTGTTATGTCAATTCTGCTAAGTTTCGTTTCAAGTAATGTAAGAGGAAACACAAAAAAGTCCTTGTGTTCTAATGGGTTTTTCATTGGTTATTGTGTTGCAGTAATCATTTTTCCACAATGGTGGACTGGTAGCTTCCGTGGAGGATTGATTGTTGATATAATAATGTGGGTTCTGTTAGACATCTTATTGATATTCTACAGATTCAAGGCGCAAGTTGAAAACAAGAAAAAGAGAAATCTTTTAGAGCAGGGCAGTATCGAAGAGACGCACCTGGACCAAGATTTAACGGACAAACAGGAATTGAGACATGTATACGTTTATTGAGCGAGGCAATTCCTGGTAGTTCGCCTTCTTTTTCTAATAGTTCAAATTGCAATTATATATTCTTCTAAGCTAAATATACAGAAAATGAAACTACTGTACTATTTAGAGCACTATAATTATTTAAAGAAATTAATATAATAGTTAGATTTCTTTTGAGACATGCACAATAAATTAAAAGCAATGAAATTGTTCGACTAACCAAGGACTTCTTGTCAAGCGCAATATATTAAGCAGCGGTGAAATTTAGATAGAAATAAAAACAGATAAGCCAGATTGACTTCCTATATGAATTACCGAAGTTTTTTTTGGCAGAATATGTTCGCGTGATGAATCACCTCCATATTTTCCCTCAGATTAATGATTACTGGGGCTAAATTTATTGTGACTACTCTATCTTTTTTTGCTAGTCAGCACGCCATCCTTCAGATACCGCGTATGAAGTTCCTATTTGAATCAAGACAGGATTTCAATACCTGTCAGGGCTATAAAAAATACAAATTAGTGATGCAGTCGAAGATAATTAAAAGCCTCCAAAATTTTTCTCCTTTGGACAGAAAAATAGAAAAGAGAATAATTTTGCTTTGTTCTGCAGATCAGAGGCTAATTATCACCACTACGAAACAGCATGAATTTGGCTCGGAAACAAAACAATACTAGTAGTGCAAATGAAAGCATAGACTAGCTGAGAGTAAACTTTAATTTATATTTCCGAAAATAAAATACCGTCAGAAATTAATTTGTGTATACTTTGACTGCCACTAATTACTTTTATCCCACACCGTTTGTAGCTAGTTTTATTGAATAGAAGTGACAAACCTTTGTTGCATACTTTTAATTATTTGTGTTGGGTATAAGTTTTTCCTCGAAAATTATATTTTATTTTTCTGTCATTTTTCCGTCACCCTAATATAAGTTTATATTTGTTGTCAAGTGGCCAGGTGGCCCTTAGTTCTGTGACTTCTACACTATTTGATTTGACCAATAGAAAGATCATTTTGTATGATATTTTCTGATAAGATAAAAAATTGATCCTAAATTGGATGGACCCCAACAGCATAGATCATTCCTTATTTCTTAACTGAACAAGCGATCTGTTATTTTGATTGCAAAACCCCGCACCTTATCAATATTAGCACCGTTATGCCGGAACAAAAGCTAGTGCATCGGATATAGAATAAGTCTTCAAGCCAGCTTTCAGTTCAGAGAGGCTTATACTTTTGCAGTGATTACACGGATACGATACGATAGAATTTCCTCATTGTCAAGAACATACAGATTACAAGAATAAGCACAGCACAGCAATTATAGGACACCCGTGCATATATTATCACGTATGTCATATCTGAGTAAAAATACTCTATATCTAAAGATGGTTACCCCAGTTAACCCTCAGTGTTGCCATATGTAACGTGCAGTTGCATCGTTGCCATGTACACCAGAATAATAGGTAACATCTATTCAAAGACTTAGCAATCGACCAGAATACTCTGTCTGCCTCACTTAAATTTTCAATATGCTATGGCAAGACAAGATCACACGCAGCAAATAACATAAAAAAGCCATTATTCTCTTTAATTTTCGGAAGCATTTTTTGAGAGCTTCAGTATTATTTTATTCTAGAGGTATACCTTGGAGGAGAATTTTTGTGCAGGAAACGAAATATACGCACATCCTGGTAAAACAACCAAAGAATAGTGCGTAAATTTGTGAGATATTTCGGATGGAATTCTATTTAAATTTTTGAAGAAAGATATTATACGCGGCCTTCGGTGGATCACAGTATTGGAGAATGAACTGAATTTTTTCACAATTGTCTCATTTCAAGCCGAACAAGTACTTGTATTCTTGCTCAGATAGTGGCAAATTACATTTCAATTTGAAATAATCTCAGCAAGCTCATTAAATCTTAAATGCACAAATCCACTTTATCTGCAAATCTTCGGTCCGAAAAAGAAGAATTTTCCTTTAGTCTTTGGAATCAATAATGAAATTTGCTACTAAGAGGAAC
This sequence comes from Zygotorulaspora danielsina, assembly GCA_030572985.1. Taxonomy (NCBI): domain Eukaryota; kingdom Fungi; phylum Ascomycota; class Saccharomycetes; order Saccharomycetales; family Saccharomycetaceae; genus Zygotorulaspora; species Zygotorulaspora danielsina. The sequence continues at coordinate 45,821 of JAJMCL010000023.1, forward strand.
CTTAGGTCGTCTAATGAAAGGAGATGACTCTTGAAGCTCAATATTATAATCTATTTCATCCGAACTATAACTTTTCATGGCGAACTTAGTTCTTAATTCGCCCGATTATTCTTTTCAATGAGATATTATGCAATATTTATTTCACAAGAAGTACAAGCAAGCACTAGTCAGTAGAAGACCTGCAAAACGAACTACAAAGATTTAATGAGCAACTAAAGCGATTTATGTTATCTTTTCACAAATAAAATGAAGTCCAGAGTGCCAACTAAAATTAAAATGATAACTGATTTGCGAATGAATCGCTAGGACTTTAATAAGCAGGAAATTAAAGGAATTTTTTTTCTTCTAATATACAGGGACATTCTTGGCTAGGTAATCGTAATATTGTGGTTTACATTTGTATTGTAGCAGGTCTTCGATAGCAGACCCATATTTTATCAACTGGGGCTCCTGCCAAGCAGATTGCATTATACCGAGACCAAAAGGTCTGCCGTTTGACTGCTGAACCCCAACGGGTAAAGTGAGCATGGGATAGCCTGCTTTAGCTGCCTGCTGATAGGTAATAGAAAGACCACTGGGAACCAATAAACCATCTAGTTTGAAGTTTTCTCCGGTTGAAACATCTGTATAATTTAATGCATAATCAATTCCTTCTTCTCTAGATGTTTTTTGAACGAATTCAACAGCCTGCCAATAAGTTTCATTTTTGACACCTGCCCAGGCAAGGGAGTCCACGAAAGAATCCTGACCAGAAGCAAATGCTGGGTTGATATTTGGATATCCTCCTTCAGTACCGCTAAAATTGTAATTATAAGCAACTATATCTTCTAGTGAAGATATTTGTGTGTTTCCTAACTCGCTTAAATATGATTTGATGTTATTGTAAAAATCGACTTTTACAACGGTGAACTCACTTTCATTAGTGGAACCAAGGTCCCAGTTCCATCCATGATCCGAAATAACATCTAGATTTCCAAAATTTGTATTATTATAAACCGTTGCTCCAGCGTTTTCAATTAATTCAACAACTTCCAATAATCTGGTTACTTGCTCTGAAGTTGCATGAGTCCACAGTTTGTCCCAAGGAAGACCAAATTTAGCACCTTGCAACGCTGTCTTATTTGATAAAAAGCTGAGATAATCTCCATTCTCTGGAACATTACCTGTTTGGTTTTTTGTGTAAATATCTCTTTCATCTTCTCCCCACATGTATTGAAATGCGTACACAGCATCACGAACTGTCCTTGCAAGTGGGCCTGCTGTATCTTGATGTTCCGACTCGGGAATGATACCTGCCCTCGAGGTCAAGCCGACAGTTGGTTTAAAGCCAACAATCCCATTCCTCATTGCGGGATCAATTATGCTTCCATCTGTTTCGGTACCTAAAGCGAACATAATCATATTAGCTGCAACCGAACCTGCACTACCGGATGAGCTACCGCCAGGGTTCACTGTAAGATTGAATGGACAACGAGCCTGTCCCCCGCGAGCGGAGTATCCTTCAGAGTAACTAGATGATCTCATATCAGCCCATTCACTTAAAGTTGAATGACCGAACAATACAGCTCCCGCATCCCTCAACTTAGATACGACATGTGCATCCCTGGGTACAACAGAACCCAATAGCATCCACGAGCCACCGGTGGTGTCCATTTTGTCCTTCGTTGCGTAATTATCTTTAACAAGAAAAGGAATACCGTGTAATGGTCCTCTCACTATTCCCGCGGCACGTTCACGGTCCATTTCCTTTGCAATAGAGATGCAATCTGGGTTGATTTGCATGATACCATTAACATATGGATTGATTTGAAAGTATCGTTCTAAATAGCAGCTGACAACATCTTCAGATGTCAAGGCGCCTTCGTCAAAATAATTCTGCAATTGATCAATGGTCGCATCTTCCAAAGTAATTCCTTTACAGGTGTCCATTGGAAACAACTGGTTTGATTCAGCCTGTGGATATACAAAAGTAGTTGTGTTCACCATTTGCTCCAGAGATGGCTCTGATGAGGAAAGTCTTTTCCATAGCCTTTCGATTGGAGATGCGTCAGATAATGAGAGTATTGATAACAATGCTACTGAGCAAGTAATCTTCATTTTTGATATTGAAGGTCTATTTCATTTGTGAGTAGGTTTTTGCTTGTATTGCTCAGAAGAACCTCCTTTATATCCTCGAAATTTGACATGCTTAATGGAATTATTACATACTTCGTACCAAAAATGTTCCATTTCGGGATATACCTGGCAGACGTTTCCAACTTCATTTAGATGTCCTACCAAGCCAAGTGATGTTACTCATCTAGGCTATTTGCAGAATGTAAAGCCTTATCTCAACTGCCTGAAAGTTACAGGCATATGACAAAATCAAATAATGTCTCGATTTGGAGTACTGAATATCAATACTATTTCGGGACAGGAATTTCGGAAATTTCTTTAATACTTTTTAAAATGAAATAAAGTGTATTAGGAATAGATGACGAGAGTAAAGGTTTCGCTATTGTCTTGGGCCATCAGATAAACGTAGATCAACAGAAAATCATACTCACAAATGTAATTCCTCTTTCGACCGCGTGAAGAGCTGAGGAGCTTTTGACAGCGGAAGCGTCTTTTACCGAAGCATTTTTCTTGTTAATCTTAACGGATAAAGGAATTTTTTTAAGAAAGAAACTATTGATAACGTTCGTACTTTCCTTGCAGGATATTCAGTAAGCAGATAAGATCGCTCGAAATCAAATCGGCAGAAAAGGAAAAATTAAATTTCTTTTTTGGACCGGCTGAAAAAACTTTACCATCCCGGTTAAAATATGGTCGGATTATTCCGTCGGAATAAAAAGCATTCTTGAACATATCTTGAATCTAGTCACTGGTCATCTTAATGATGCTTTGAACTCAAAGAGATGACACAAGATTAGTGTTTAAAAACCGCCCGGATTTTAAAAAATTACGGATATAGAAACGATGATGGTTCCGCGGATATAGCAAAGGTGGTGGGAGGTTTCTCGGCCATTGGTCAAATTCCTTCAAGTGTTATTACTCGAAAACTACAAAAAACGTATCCTTCAGTGATCATGAGATTTTAAAACTTGACCTTTGAAACATCTGTTCGACTGCACAGTAGAACGGGTACCTACCTACTGGCAGGAGGTAACAGTCAAGCATAACCATTTACTTAATTATCGATAGGGCAACCTATTTTTATGAAAACAGCCTTTAGCCACAACCCATGAAGGGTATGCACGCATGTATTTCCCCTGTTATTTACTTTCTTTAAGACTCTTCATTTAGCTTAGTTGGGACGGTCTTAATATTATTATGTTTCCTTTAGTTGCCTTGTTGAAACTTCAGTTTTTGCATTATTCCAGCAATCAGCAGGACCGTAATGGGCCATTTCTGATTCACTTTGATAAAAAGTCCCATTCAATTGTAAAATCAACGTTATGTCACTTCAATAAATTTCTTTCACTAATTAAATAATGACCAACAGGATATCCAGATCTTGTGTCAAAAGACTATGGTTTCATCTACAACATCATGCAAGCTATTTTTTCAACTAAAAATATATATGTACGAACTGCGAGCTTAATTACCTGAACAGTTCTGTTGGGCTTAAGGTTGATGTTGTAATTGTTTCTTCAATATTCATATCTTAGGACTAATTAAAAACGTATCAAAGTCCTCTGATCGTTGTATGAACCATGTTCAATAACAATAAGCTTTGAACGCGGCGTGGAAATACTGCTCAAGAATATTCGAAGAATCTTTTTACTTAAAGAGGCAATTGGTAGCCATGCAGCCGGAATTCTGGTGCAAACAGGAGTTTGCACGACATACAATAACATTGTAAGGGTCGATACACCTACCACGGGTCACGTTCTCTATTGCTAAATATATATCTCATTCGCACTTGCAATCGGTTAAAGGAAGAAGAGCTGCAGAGTTCATGAGCACTTGAAAAAGAAGGATCCAGCTGAAAGATTGTTCGGCCGCAATGTGCTGCATATAAGGCGCGATGACGAGCCTGGAACTTTGGGGTATCTTATTGATTTCTTAAATTTTTAGTCCGGTGGAAGTGTAAGTGCCTAGGCAAAGTACAAGTTCCTCGCTATCGTTACTCGATCCTTGAGCCCAAATACTGCATTATTTTTTTGTTGTTTCCAGAGGAAAATTGTCTGAGGAGTCTAAATTGTCTTTCTCGCGTAGAAGTATGCTCCGGAGCACAACTTCTGATCTTTTCTCATATTATGATTTTAAAACGAAGGTCCCGAAGAAGTCTTCACATCCGATGGCCACCTAAGGACCAAAAGATACTCTCCAAATACCAACAGCACATGTTACAGGGTTCATGTTACAAGATACTTTATAATCTTTTTTGAATCCAATTTTGTGCCCTGTATCCAACATGTATGTGCAAGTTGCTTGAAATCCATTTCTAGCGCTATAAGGCGATTTGTCTTTCGAACTTTAAAAACGGATAGAATAACAACTCAAGGTAAATTGCATGAATAAAATTATTGTTCAATACCAAGCAGGGAAGATGTTTGCTTGTGAAATAAAAAAAACAAAAAAAAAGAAACTAACCTCCCAAACAAGCAAACTAGAGATAAATATTAATGATCCTGCATCTCATATACGTCCAGGCTCTTTAAGATATAAAAGAGTCTTTTGAAATAGAGGCACTTCCTAGTAAGCAATCTCACAGGTCAGTCTTTTATATTCTCGAGTCCGACAACAAACTTGTAACTGATCATCTTTAGTAATGCAATGTGCTCAGGATAAAACTTATAGTACGAAAAAGAGTCTCCAACCCGATCGAAATGTTAAAAACTTTAAAGGTTAGTATCGAAACAAATAGCAACTGGAATCGTAAAATTGTAGACTCTGAGTAAAATAATTTAGCTCCAGTGCCTTGGATAACAAACCGTGACGAAACTTGGTCTTCCCATCAAATTTTTATGATGCCGTTGGCTGTGCACTGAATTCATAAATGGCTTTGAAAAGGTGCCTTAAGGTAATATAAACAATGACATAGATTAGTGGGTTACAAGGTCATGTGTCGCAAGAGTCTTACTTGGTCACATATCTTTCGAATAGTACGAAATGGTATTAGATAATCTAAACCTGATATTCACGACAAATATTGCGGTACTTAGGCGTCAAAATGACCCTGAAACAGGATGATTGGGTGAAATTCCGGATGCGCAGAAGTTGAACATTTGCTAACGTCCGAGTTATTGTACCATAATACCCTTGATCTCGCTATATTGTTGTGATATTCGCATCTACTCGCATATACATGCGTCTAAAACAAGAAAAATAATTCGTCCATCTTTCATACTTTACAAAAATAGGGAAACGAGTATAGTTTTTATGAATCAATCAACTTCTTTTTCAAAGATTTTTTAAAGATGTCAGTACTGAAGTTATCGAGGTAGAGCTTAAAGTTTTGTTTGCTTTTTTTTATTTTCATTTCATTGTAAATTGTGAAAATATGTTTTTTGTTTTTTGAGACAGAAAGTTATTCAAAAATGCAATCTCAATGTCATTTGTAAGATTACCTATTTCTTCCCCCTCTTATCTCGAAAAGGTTACATGACATATAAAAGCGCAATTTTGATGATTGAAAGGTATTTTCAACTGACGAGAATTTAAGAAATCATTGTGTGAGTATATCATAAAACCATTACTTGATTTCTTAAATATAAAGTTACATTTCGTTGCTTGTATCTAATTCAATTTTTTCCAACTCAAAACCAGTGTTTATTTCGCAACATATATATTTCACTCTCATGTCAAAGATAAACTCTCAAATACATCTTAAAAGCCACTGTTATTATTATCAACATTAATTCGAGAGATAAAGATTTCAATATTTTGAAAATAATTATGTATCTCTGTGAATCTTTTCTGCATGCTATATAATCTGAGTTATAATACGCTAAGTATATTGTGAGACAGAAGCTTATGAATCATATTCGTAGGCAAGAATTCCAGAATGCCCCTGTAGGGTATTTACTTTTTCTTACTTGTTTGATACTTGATGTTGTAATCCTGGACAACCCACCTAATGGTATATTATTCTTCAGAAAAATATTGCTATCAGATTTTAAAAACAAAAGTTGATACTACCAGGACTAACTACTAAATTATAAAGTGTCAAGCGACTTCTGTCTGGAATAAGATACTATACTTGTACTTGGGAGTTACGGATGTTAAAAATGTATGGGTCTTATGTAAAACTTGTGTAACAGTTGTAAAACAATGTGATGTTGATCTGCGATTAATTCCTCATTGTCATCATTAGATTACCGAACTTTATCGACTTGCTATAATACATCTGAGTGCTTTGCTTTGAAGGGGTTTATTTTCTTCTTCTATCCCCTCGAGCTTGTCATTGAAACATATCTTCTAAAAAGTCAAATGTTTTGAATACATAAATCTGTACAGGAGCTATAAATTCTGCCACAAGAGCTAATTAAAGAACATATCTGAATTCTAGATTTTCTTTGTCGGTCAAATCCGCAAATTCTGAGTTTTTTTCATGTGGAATCATACCTTCTGCAGCTAGTTTGTCCCTTCTCATGTTT
>JAJMCL010000024.1:0-40527 GCA_030572985.1 Zygotorulaspora danielsina
CGAAGAACTTGAACTGCTCGAAGATGAGCTTGGTTTGGTGGACGAAGACGTCACTGAAGAGCTTGAACTTGTCGATGATGAGCATGGCTTGGTCAATGAACTCGAACTTGGTTTAGTCGACGAAGAACTTGAACTGCTCGAAGATGAGCTTGGTTTGGTGGACGAAGACGTCACTGAAGAGCTTGAACTTGTCGATGATGAGCATGGCTTGGTCAATGAACTCGAACTTGGCTTAGTCGACGAAGACTTCACTGAAGAGCTTGAACTTGTCGATGATGAGCATGGCTTGGTCAATGAACTCGAACTTGGCTTAGTCGACGAAGAACTTGAACTGCTCGAAGAACTTGAACTTGTCGATGATGAGCATGGCTTGGTCAATGAACTCGAACTTGGTTTAGTCGACGAAGAACTTGAACTGCTCAAAGATGAACTTGGCTTAGTCGACGAAGAACTTGAACTGCTCGAAGATGAACTTGGTTTAGTCGATGAAAACGTCACTGAAGAACTCGAACTTGTCGATGATGAGCATGATGTACTTGAGGAAGAAGATGTGGAACTAGAGCTCGAGGAGCTCCCTCCACAAGATCCACATTGTTCTGTCCAATACCAAGTTGGGAAGTCTGCATTTGAGTTTCCATTATTATCTGCACCGCACCCTGTCATCAAATCAAAACTGGTTGTGCCCCATACCCATGTGCTGCTGTACTGGGCAGCTGTTCCCTGTAAATACTCATATTGGATTTGAAAACTCGGCATTAGAACCTGGCATGAATTATCCGTTGATGGTTGACCGTAGACTTGAAATGAGACGGTGTAATCTGTTGGATCATCGATCAAATAGACATTTTCGTTATAACCGAATAGTTGATAAGTACTGGCCGGTCCGTTAATACCAATAATTTTCAAAGACCATAAATATTTGATGTCAATCTCTTGAGCACCTTTGACATTAATGGTAATTTCGTAGGTGCTACCTGTTATCCACTCGACTGAAAGTACATCCATTGTATAATGCATAATTTTTCCATTATCTTCGTGCCAATTAAAATTAAGATCTGGACATAGCGGTGCAAAAGTGCTACAAGAGGTGCCTTGTGTAGATCTTTTTGCGTAGCTGATCTCATTCTCAGGCACAATGCACTGATCGTCAGCTATAACAGCTGTTCCAAAAAACAGAAGGAAGGAAATACTTAGCCACTCAAATATCAGCATGAACGTTCTATGGTTTAACTATTTTGCAGGTAGCCTGAGGAACTTAAAAAAGTACTGTTGACATCTTTTCATCAATCACACCAATATATATTAGTATCCGCTAAATTTAGGTAATACAGCATAATATGCAAAAATTTCTACATCCTTGTTAGTAAATTCATTACCCAATAACAAAAGTAGAGATGCAAACATCTTAACTCAGGTAAATGGAGGCATCGGCGAATATGGAGTAGTCATCAGCCCCTCAAAACTGCAAGAGCTATTGTCCCAGAACCGAAACAGACCTCCAATTGCTTCTGGCCTAATGGTAGTATTACTTTTGTTAACAAAGGATTCAAAAATCTGCATTGAGGTGCAGACCGAGATACCTTTTATCGCCATTTCGCAACGTTAAATTTTGATTAGCGCATTCTCAAATTCTGTAGATCTCCTATTTAGGGAGTAGATCGCTTTTTCGAAGGAAGCATTGGTGTTCATTCGCCGCAGCAAAATGTGCTTCGGCAAATACCTTCAGAATGGAAAAGAATTTTTTTTCCCAGCATGACGGTACAGGCAATATTTTTGTACAAGCAACTCTGTGGGATTTACTCTTTGTAGACGCATAAAACGGTAGATCAGCTTAATCTAGCTTCCATATGAAAAAGAAAAGGTTTAACGTGAGGGGAATGAATACCAATTGGGAAAAATAGCGGTAATGACAAATTGCTTGAAACATCACCCTAATATTTTCCGACTATGCGGAGAGGCGTCAAAAAGAAATTTAGATGTACTAGTCGTGAACTGGGCTGTGTGCGGCGACGACATGTTCAACAGGCGGACACAATGTGGCTTAAAAACAAGTTGCGTTCTAGAGACCGAAAATAATAGAACAAGGAAGGTATTAAGAATTTCGGCGGTAAAGTTCAAGCTGCGACAGCCGGTTGTAACGATTTTTCTTTTTCGTTCGAATACAATTACCTAAAAAAAATGGATTCGTCATATTCAGGTTCGATCGTAAAGGCTGAGAATTGTGATCGAAAAGAGATATTTTGATTCTCTTTTTCTCATCAATATTATGAAGGCAAGGGGTAGATGTACTTATGCGTTTTTGTTATAGATTCCTGTGTTTTCCTTCAACCAAAATAGATTTAGGCATTCTGTTTGGGATCTTGAGCAGTCACGAGGGAATGAGATTTTGTTCTTTGGAAGGGAAGTGGTGTATTAGCGTGATGTGATTTTACTTACCCCGAGTCTGTTCCTACAGTTGTCGAGGGGTCAGTGCGTAGGTTATTTTTCTTTTTTGAAAACACCTTCTGACAACTAGTGTTCAAAGGGTTTTCTCTCCAACATTACGAAAACGGAAGTTAACTGCCAAATTTTACTAGTTAATTTAGCAACCTCAAGAATAAGGTAAATCGTATGTTCCTGTTCGCATCTGAAAGAAAACAACCCTTCACAAAGCTGGCAAGGTACAAAAATGGATATCTCACTAATCTTAATTTATCTATAGAACTAATTGCTATTTAACAGCTTTTTTGTCGTCTGGCTACATTTAATGCATCTTATCGGCACTCATTGTGCAGAAAGAAGACGGTGTATTTGTTCTGTACGGAGTTCCATTTCTTGCTGCTCAATGCTTTCCTCAACCTGAATGACACCTTACCCTTAACTCAAACAACTTGGAAAATCTTATTACCTAATCTCGTCTTGAGAGAACCAAACCCTACAGAACGTTCTGAAAATTTCTTTTTTTAAGAAATGAATGGTCCTAATGACGCGCTACATGTTTGGCCGGACAGCTTTTATTTATTATCGGGTCCCTTACCTGGCTTTTAACAGTGGAGTTTAAGGGCATGTTCCTGTGATTGCAGCAATCGCGCAGTCATTTGTGAGAGCTTTCAAAGGTAAGCCTGTATCAAGACGAATGGTAAAAGTGTTTTTCGGTTATGAAGTGTTTAACTAGAACGTACAGCAAAAATTTTCTTTTTTGCAAAAAAACCCTTACGAACACACCATTTACCTACAGTTATTGCATAAATTATAAGTTTCAGTCGTGAATATCAGTACAAGAAGTGGTGTGTTGCTAAAAAGTAGAAAGCGAGAAGTACCTTAATTACTTACATACATGAAACTGAACCAACTAAAAAACTATATACTGATCTGCAGACTTAATCTACCCGTATTTCGAGCATATCATAATTTTTCTAGCATATTCGCCAAATATTGAAAGGAATTTTCACTGAAGAGGAAAAAGAATGTACCCTTGGCATCACTTGGAGTCACGAGGCTGACGCGGAGCACGAGGATCACGAGGGTAGCGTGGTTCCAAGGTTTCTTTTGGTTTCATTGGTTCACGAGGCTCACGAGCATCTCTTGGTTCATCACCTTTACGAGATAAATGAGTGTTACAAAACTCGCTAGAGTTATCAAATTGAAACGGATTTCCAGACATTTTCTTATTGTTCAGAATACGCAATCTTTTGAGGCTTTCTTCAATCCATTCTGAACATGAAGGCTATTTATGTGCCTTCTATTCTACCCTAATTGGTCTTAAGGCAAAAAAGGTTACATTCGCCAATGATTTCACTAGGTTGCGAATTCTATTCAAATTTCTTACTTCAGCGGACACCGCTATTTGGGGTATCTTGCTTTACTGGATATGCAATGTGGTAAAGGTCCGCCCACACCTTAAGTTTAATAGCGATCGCCGTATTTCTGTAACAAAGTATGTATGATTACCTTCCATTTCTCTCCTTTTTTCAAAGCTGCCTTAACGTCCATTGAAAAAAGTGGGGTTACTTTAAACGCGTGGAACATCGCACGCTAGTTTTTGGCCAGATCGCGTAAATTCTAAGAATGCGCCTCAAAAAAAGAGCGATCCACTAAAAAGATAAACATTCCCAATTGGTAGCATTCGTGACTTGAAAATTATTTCAGGTTCTAGCCCTACTTGTCTCAAGCCTCGATGTCTCAACGCATTATGTTTCAACCTAAATGTTTTGTAGCACGAATGTACTCGTCAAACTATTGATTATATTATTTTCTAAAAGTACTGGAAATTAATTGTGAAGGTAGAGAAGACGGACAGCAACAAAAATGCTTGTTCATACAGTAAATTTACAAAAGACTCTGTAAGGTTGGCTCCCTTTCATACAAGCAGCAGATTGGTTTTCGGCTAAACCAACCCTGCAACATTTTTTTATGAGTCTGAATTTACCATAACCTAATTAGCCATAGAATCTGGTCTGTCACCACCCCATTCATTTCCGACGTTCCGTAGCGGCTAAGATTGAGATTTGCTAAGCAAACTGAACTTTGCCATTGATCCAAAAGTTTTTGAGTTTGGCAACCGCCCTAAGCACCTAATAATTTCGTTATAACCCTCGACGCTCTTCTTTGAGCAAGTTTTGAAGCTTAGATTTCCTTGTGAAGGACTTCTTAATTTTTCTGCTGTATTCAGGTCCTAAAAAGGAATAAAACTGATATGGTACCATTATGTTAACTGCCACTAGGATAGGTGTCAAGTAGCATTCCCTTTGCTTGTAAATTCTGTAATACATTCACCCAGTAGATTCCCATGTTACACTTCTTTAACTATCAAGTCGCCACTAACACTCATTTCATTACCACAAAATGATACAATTGTTATACGACTACTTCTAGAGACCGCATTCTTTTCGCTTATTATCCCCATGAAGACAGCATCATTCAAGGTTCTTCCATTGCTGCTTAAGAATAGTCAGGCACGCCCTCCGTTATAATTCCCTCTGGCAAATAGAAGAGTACGATATAGAGGCTATTAAATTCATTTCCAGGAAACCCCAAAATCGCAGATCGGGATAGTTACCACTCTGCAAAACGTCATATCGACCGGTTATTAATCAACAAATCAGAAATTACTCACGCATTGCAGCCTCTGAAAACCATAGGCCACTCCAAAATCCCTAACAGTAAGGAATAGCGAGCTTTCAAAGTCCCACTCAATGTGTATTTTATGCTAGCTAGGAGCTTAGCGATTGAGATGTCAATCAATTTATTTCAGATTTGCTGCTCCCGGAGCTGAACGGGCGTTCGTGTGGTTGTCGAATAGATCAGGGATTACATGCTTTCGGTACCATGATTATCCCGGAGACGTATCTATCAACAGTGGCTGGTTCCTTGGAGCTAAACTTTACCCAGGAAATGAGACAATTTTCTGTAAACATATAGGTATTGAAATGAATTTAGCCGCTGACCGCATCAGCAAAATTGTTGTTCTTCATGTGATATTTCTCCCGTGCGGCGAGATATTGTAACCTTTTTTGTCTGTCAGTGTTACATCCGTCGTACTTGGTCCATTAATCGTTGATGCTGTTCCTTATTTTAGCACTGCAACGTAGAACGAAGCACCTGGTTTTTTTGTGATCGACATCCAGAAGAGAAAATCCTTTCCTCCCTCGCTAATTCATTGTTCTATGTACTACTAAATTTCTAAAATTGACAGCATAAAGTCAAACATTCTACAAGAAAATTGTACAAAACTTCCTGCAGATGTTAAATAACCAATATGATCACGGCTCGGTGAAAGCATACCGTGTTTGCAAAATACTGCATGAAAGGCGACAGACACTTCAACGGACCCGAACGCAAGTTACGTGGGTAATGCCAGTTCGCAGTATATTGTCAGTATGAAGTCTAATACCGATAGAAGCATGCTTGTTTTTACCCATGGATCATATCAGGGTTCAGTTACGCAAATGCTATATATTTACTGGCGAAGTGATTATTGCATGACAAGTTTCGACTCTCTCACCTTGTTCTCACCTTTAGGGGTATGTTTTCTTTCTCGCGGATCTTGACCGCTCATTGTGGCAAGATAAATGAAAAAAGATAAAAACAACGGAAAGGAGAGTAGTAGAACACATAGAGAAGTTTCGTGTTATTAAGATCTTAGCATAGAATTTTGATAAAAAAATCATTGGATTCTTAATAAGTACAGAGAAGAGCTGCTCGCTTTCTTTAATTTTATTACACTCTCGATTTTGGAGAGAACTATTTTTCTTTGCACTAATCAACGCAGGCCTGAAGAACTAGAGATTCTCTTACAATTCCATTGAACCTAGAATCTCGTAAGCAATAGGGTAGAGCACTAAAAACATATCACTTCATTGTGTGGTGGAACTTTTATCTTCAAAGAGAATTGGCTACTAGGGAAATAGTACACTGTGAACAAGTTTGAGTGCGATAATGTCTTCGTCTGGCAATAATCTTACTCCTGTGTCCCCTGATAAGAAATTAGCCGTACACTTTAGGAAACGGCGAACTTCATCGATAGGTGAAATGGAGCTTGGCGATACTGTTGGTGCAGTGTCAGAGACAACAGCCTCTAAAGCGGCATCGAAGCATAGGATGAAAGTATTGGCCTCCGTTTCGAAAAATGATGTGGACCTTTTACAGAAACTTTGGTTAACTTATCGAGAAATAAGTTATCGTCATGCTTGGGTTACTCCCTTAGTAATGGTTGCCATTGTTTATAGCGCTTACTTTTTGTCAGGGAATAAAACAGAGACCAACCCTTTGCATATGTTTGTTACTGTCTCCTATCAAATTGGTGATTCTGATATGTACGGAAAGGGCATTAAGGATCTTTGTTTTCTATTTTTCTATATGATTTTTTTCACATTTTTACGTGAATTCATGATGAATATGGTTATCAAGCCATTGACGCACCGCGCCAACGTCACTTCACGGCATAAGGTGAAAAGAATGATGGAGCAAGTTTACGCAATCTTCTATTATGCACTATCTGGTCCTGCCGGACTATACATCATGTATTATAGTGAGTTGTGGCCTTTCCTAACGACTCCGATGTATAGCACATACCCAGATTTGGCAAACAGTTTCAGTTTTAAACTTTTTTATCTGTGTCAGGCTGCATTTTGGGCTCAGCAAGCATGTGTTCTTGTATTGCAATTAGAAAAGCCTAGAAAGGACCATAAAGAACTGGTTTTTCATCATATCGTTACGTTACTTTTGATCTGGACTTCATACACGTTTCATTTCACGAAGATCGGCCTTTTGATTTATATTACTATGGATGTTTCTGATTTTTTCTTATCATTGTCTATGACTTTGAATTATCTGGATTCCTCTCTTTTTCCGTTTGCCCTCATCACTTTTGTCGTTACTTGGATTTATCTGCGGCACATAGTAAATATTAAAATTCTTTGGTCAATTTTAACAGAATTTCGAACTGAGGGAGATTTTGTTTTGAATTTCGCAACCCAGCAATATAAATGCTGGATTTCCCTGCCGATCGTCTTCATTCTTCTTCTCGCCTTACAATTGGTGAATATGTACTGGTTGTTTCTGATCTTGAGGATTGTCTTCAGGTACTTATGGACAGGTGTTCAAAAAGATGATAGAAGTGACACAGAATCTGTAGGGTCGGATGATGATGAAGTAGACATGAAGCAGGAATAGATAAAATTAGACTTAAGAAGAGGGATTTTTCTCTCTAGCGCAAACATATGAGAATATGTTTATTTACTTTACGATCAACAAAGGAGTTCTTTAAGGCTGTAAGAACATTGCCCTGAAGCATAACAAAACTGCTTGATATCTCTTGATCTTTTTATTTAAAAATATTTCAGAAATAAAATACATGTATTTTGGTACTGTCACAAATAGAGTGTACCATTTTAATATTACGCGATTATACCATTTCGTACACCTTTGGCGCATCTTAAAGACCAGCACATGATAAGGTTTAACTATCGGCCTGGATGGGAATTCCCAAAGTTCGTTGCGGCACGACCTTTGCTCTTGAGTCAGTATCATTGTCCGAATAGGCAGACCCAGTTTGCATGGTTCCTTTGAAAGAATTTGTATCTTCCCCGAGGCTTGAACTGTGAAAGATTCTGGATTTAGAATGTGGAAACCTCGCCAAGTGTGGCAAAAAGCACAGTGCAACAATTATCGTAACAAAATTAAAATCCTTTTTTAAGACCTCAAACATCTGGCTAATTGAATTGTATATGGTATTTTCTGTGAATATAACGACAAGATTCTTTTCTTAATCGCCTCATTTAATGTCATTTCCACCAGTAGCTTATTGAATGAAAGAAAGTCATCCGCGCTCGAATCACAGTTCTTCTCAGAGTCTAGGCAAAATCTATGATATTAATGTTGATTTGTTTACATTCGAAAAACAGAAAATGTTATAAAGCATTGAGCTCAATCTGAGACCTGTCGAACTATGTATCAGCTTACAACGCCGCTGGAAGTCTCTAAAAGCTTCGACGAGGAAAAATATCATTCTGATGCAATGCTACCACTCTTACGGATGCAGACTCTAGATCTTCATGTCTTCACAACGTCAGTGGAACTGACAGTTTTACTGATAGGATGCAACTTGATCGCTTTTGGAAAGTAGAACTTAGGGATGCGATATAGATTAGAAGTAAGATTTATATTGGGCGCTGATGCAACCGCGAAACGGATTATTTCTTGCGAGTCTCAGAATGAGTTCGTTTTCAACATCACATGCGAATTATTTTCTCATTCCTGGATCTTGTGAGGAGGGGTGTGCATCTTCTATGTGAGATACTGCCAGCTTTCAGAAATTTGTTAGTCCGAGGAGAAGCCGTCTATTTCCGCTTATTTACGGAAGTCCTGTATCTGACCTGCGGAAAACACATCTCATCAAGCTCTATTTAAAAAGGCGTGGGAAGAATCAATGTTCAAACATTGTCTAGTTAAGATCTCAGGAAAGATCACACTGAAGTTGTTTAATGAGTAGTTTCAAAGTTGGGGTGATCGTTGGATCTACAAGAAATACGAGAATTTGCCCAAAGGTATGCCAATATGTTGTCGACACAATCGAATCTCAGAGATGGACGTGCAGTTTTAATCTTTCCATTATTGATCTCAAGCATTGGGATCTACCCATGTTTGACGAATCAAAGGTACCTTCGCAAATTAAACGTTCTGAAGATTATGAACATGAACATTCGAGAAAATGGAGTGCGGAAATCTCAAGCTGTGACGCTTTCATTTTCGTTACTCCCCAGTACAATTGGGGCTATCCGGCATGCTTGAAAAATGCAATAGATTATCTATACAACGAATGGGCTGCTAAACCTGCGATGATGGTAACTTATGCCAGTCGTGGTGGTAATAAATGCTATGCTCAACTTAAGCAGGTTTTAGACGGAATTCATATGAAGGTCACAGAAAAAGGTGTTTTAATACCCTACCCGACGAAGGAAGAGATACTTCATGGTATTCCAGACGATTTCAGTTTCGACAACCTTCCGGGAGTACGTGAAAATGTTTTGGAGGCTTTTCAGGAGCTACTAACACTTTTGTAGCTAGACGGCTTCACATGCATCTATGTCTGACCATGACGAGACTTATATAGCGTATTCAAAGTTGAATTGAATGCTTAGTGCGGAATTTCGTAGCAGGAGGAAAGCAGGCCAACTATTTAGACTGTCTAACTGATGATAATATGATATTTGAAACAATTGATAGTTGCCAATCGGCATTAGAAGATAAATTTAGAAACAAAGCCCCTATGTTAACAGATGGGTGTGATGATCAATATCATATTCCGAGATTATTGGTGGTAAACTCAGTCGATCACACGGCTTTGTAACTTCGGAGGCCTTAGATAGTCAAGGAGCTTAAAATCAACCAATAGTGTTTCGATATAAAATGTTTTATAGGATGGATATCTATTTTCAAAGCTAGGTCGCATTGAACTGGTCTTTCTAGGACACGACCGTGGCAACCTAGCCGTCTGTTGGATCGATTTTTGATTAAAGCGTTCATTAAGAAAGTCTAGCTGCTGCGACAGTATAGCAAACCTCCTAGAATGTAAGATCCCAAAGAGTTTTGATCGGAGTGCCTAAAACTTGGTCGAATATATTTTGCTTTAGTTTTTGATGTTATTTAGCACCACTTGAACACGTCAACATAGTTCAAGTATCCAGGTGGGTTTTCCTAAAACAGTGCTTTAGAGGAAGTCATGTAGAGTCCTTGAAATCATTTCTCAACCGCTACTGACTTTTCAATACACGTAGATTTGATTGACCGGACCAGTGCCACTGAATTGCAATACCAAAGGTAGCATACCAGGATATTTTATGACAAATATGCAAGTAATAAATGTCTGCTTTAACGAAGGTATGAAAGTTTGATCCAAATAAGGTGTGGGCTCCATCGCTTTCTGACTCATCGGCGACATGAAGTCTGTGGTTGCAGTGAACTCTTACAAATATTTCGCGATTAAACATATTGGAGCTAAAACTACTGCTATAATAACCTTTGACAGACAGAGGAAACCCATAAGAAACTATGATAATCTTTTTAAATAAGGAATTTTGTATGAGAAGCACCAAATACCTGACTAATCAGCGATTTCAATTCTCAGCTTTTCAGATACAATACCTTGATATGATATATGAGCAAGTGGGATACAGCATCTAGTAGGGTTTATAGTGCTCCTGCAAGAAGTGAAAACTCAGAACGGGATGTAATGCATTCAGCAAACGGTCAAAGATGAAAAATGGTAGCCAATTTTTCAAATGAGTCGTTGTTATAACCACATATTCGTGTGAAATTGTGCTTATAGTCATCAAACTATCAGGTTACCGATCTGAGAAAGCTCCAGTGTAGCTGTCTGAATTTACTGCCGATAATGCTGCGAAACTAGTGAAGGGGTCAAAGCTGTTCGTATTGATTTCTATTTTTGTTCCATTTCAAAGCCACAAATGGCTGGCTATAGAAATCCCATATTTTTGAGGTGCATTCATTTTACTCTTACATATAATGCTAAATGGTATAAATTGAAGTAGATACATTCTCCAAGGAGTCTTTTTTAATAAGAAAGCTTCTAATAACATAAAGTTCTATTGATGTTTCAAAAACAGGTGTGACTGAAACAAAGGATTCGAAAATGAACTATTGAAAGTATTAAGACGGTACTTAAAATATGTATCCATCTTGTAGGTAGCAAATTCGGCTTTTTAAACTTTTGTATTGTACACTAATAATATGTAAAACGGGAGAGTTGAGCGCTTGCCTGGTGTGAACCTGTATTCAAGTAAAGTTGAACTAGGGTGTTGACGACCTCTCAGCCGTTTTTATTGATCCCTAGAACATGTGGCTTTAAGGGTTTTCTGGCATCCATGACATACTTAAACTAGTTATCGAATGATGAGTCCAAATGATATTCAACCCATTACAGCATGAAATATTATTTTATATTCTGAGTGACTTCATGAAAAATAATTAGAAAACAGCTCTTCAATACTAAAAGCTGAACCGTTTTTTGAAATGTGAGCTGCTAGCTCGCAAGGTATTATTAACACTGGAAAAGACAATCTTATTTTGAGTGGCTGCACTTAATAACGGCAGTAGCAGCCCCAACTGCATTCAAGAGTTTGAAAGTATTACGAATGTATATGCTGGCAGAATTAGCTCTTCCGCAACACGAACCAAGAGACCAGGAGAAATACAAAACATTTTGGTCGAATCACAGGGCTATAGGACTGTGACAATTTTTGATTTCTGTCTTTTCTTCATTCGCTGATTCTTGAGTCGTCTAATGGGAAGTTGAGGCAAATGACGACTCGGGCTGACAGTGTATTTAAATTCCGTACCGATTGAAGCACTAATAAATGAAAAAAAGCACCAATAGCTAATCAAATCACTAATGAAACCTTCAAGTTTCCATGTCTTGAGAACGAAAAAAATAATAGACAACTTGTCAGAAGAACATTCGGTAAAACAAGTGGTTTTGCTGATATCTAAGTTCGAGATACCAATATGGTTGCCCTTTTGGTTACATCTGTAAATTTTAAAGAGGGATAACGGCCGTCTCTTCAAGAAATGTATTTCATCGTTAAAGATCTTATCGTTAAAACTATAACAACACTCATTAGGGAAGTCTCCGAAACGGATATTTGAGGTGTCCAACAAATCACTCATAAATTTTCAAGAGTAGCCCTCACCTATTCCCTTAATATTGATATAAAAAAATTGAAAAACGTTGCGGACATTTCTGAGCATATGATATTATCAAAGTTGTATACTTTTTGCTATTTTGCGATTCATAATTATTAATACTTTGTTAACCTTTTTTCATATTGTGGTTACATCCTATCCCTAGCGAAAAACTAAAATATAATAGGTAGACCAATATACAAAATGCATATATATAAGACAAGAGGAAAAACAACAGCTGGACCTCACCTCTATTCAATGGATGCGAGCTGTTAGCGATGAGCACTACAAAACCCGTAAAATTAGGTAAATCTGGACTGAAAATATCCCCAATCCTTGTAGGATGTATGTCGTATGGCTCTAAGAAATGGCAAGACTGGGTCATTGAGGATAAGGAAGAAATATTTAAAATCCTAAAACATTGTTATGACAGTGGCCTGCGCACTTTCGACACCGCCGATTTTTATTCCAATGGTATAAGTGAAAGAATTCTCGGCGAGTTTTTAAGGAAATACAATATCAACAGAGAGACCGTTGTAATTTTAACCAAGGTATTTTACCCAATCGATGAAACATTGGACATAGATATCAGAAATTTTAGCTCCGGTGATAACGAATTACGCCTCTCGAACCAACGAGGCTTGTCCAGGAAGCACATTTTAGCAGGCGTTGCACAATCAGTCACAAGACTCGGCACATACATCGACGTTCTGCAGATCCATAGGCTTGATCCCGATACTCCTATGAAGGAAATAATGAAAGCTTTGAATGATGTCGTTGAAAAGGGAGATGTGAGATACATAGGTGGCTCCTCCATGCTTGCGACCGAGTTTGCTGAATTGCAGTTCACCGCTGAGAAGCACGATTGGTTTCAGTTCATTTCCTCGCAATCGTGTTATAACTTGTTGTATCGTGAAGACGAGAGGGAGCTGATCCCCTTTTCCAAGAGACACAATATTGGCTTGATCCCTTGGTCGCCTAATGCCAGGGGTTTATTAACTAGACCTCTTGATCAAACGACAAATAGGCTGCAAAAGGATTGGGGGTTCAAAGTGCTAAAATTGGATAAATTGTCAGAAAGTGACAAAGAAATAATAAGACGTGTGGAGTCCATCAGCAAAAAGAAAGGGGTGTCTATGGCTGCTATATCAATGGCCTGGGTGCTACACAAAGGCTGTAACCCCATTGTTGGCTTGAACTCGGTGGAAAGGGTAGATGAAGCTGTCGAGGCTCTGGAGGTACGTTTAACAAATGAAGAAATGGATTACCTCGAGGAGCCCTATGAGCCAAAAAGCTCCTTCATTTGAGTTTTTTTTTTTTGCGTACATCTATGGTCAGCGTTCAAGATGTATTTATGATCAACACGAGTGATCACGTCCTGCCTTGTCATATAAAGATAGCTCACTTGCAAAACAAAACTTCTCGCTCTTCGAGATAAACTGCTTTTTGGGTCATATGATTGATTGAGAGTGTGTTTTCCTCACTTTACATATTTCCTTTATTTATAGATACACTTCTTCTGAGAGGTGAAGCAATAGAAATAGCGAGTTACTCGTAATTGCTTCTTAAAGGTGATGATTAATTTTTTTCTCGCACCCTGGGAAATGGTGTTTATTAGTAGCGGAGCACCACATTATTGGAAAGCTTTAAGAGGAAATAATTTTTATTATTTTTTTTTTTACTTTCCATTTAATTCATCACTGGACGCTTACTAAATTTAATGCAATTTCAAAGTTACTAACAGCGCATCTCGTTGGAATTCAATGTGATTTAACGATGATAATCTCGTCAATTTTAAATACTTTTCACCTTCTTTCTCAGCTAAATAGACCAACAAAGATATGCCATGTTATTTTAACAAAGTAATGAAATTATTCACGACGGTGATAAATTCTCACGAGAGCTGCTGATTTGGAGCTAAAACAACAAATATCACATGTTATCTATTATATGGCTTTTGAATTATTCAGACAAAAGGACTATCAAAAGACTCCATATAAAATATAAAAACAAACTCTAAGGTGGTATAATTTCTAAAATGATTAATCTTCTGGCTTCAGATAGTTACTTACAACGCGTATCTGAACTCTGGGTTTTCAAAGTCCGTTAGATCGGCAAATTCTGCATTTACGATACCACCGGGGAGCTTTTCATCCAGGTCGTCTCTTTTATGGTTATCGCGAACGTTGACGTAATAAATAGCACCCAGAATTAAAAAAGCGATACAGTAACAAACAACAATTGCAGTCTTTGCACCTTTATAAACAGGTGCTTGCGATTCACTGAAAGTCTGGGGGCCTACTAAATTTCCCACACAATATCCAATCATTGAAACCGCTGCCATAAAAACTTTCTTGGAGTGGCCAGCACTGTTTGACGAGATACAACTTAGAATGCATATATACGGTATGGGAGAAACACCAAAAATATAGTAGCCAGCTAATTGAGCATGAAGGCTTTTAGGAAACGCAATGAGACAACCTGCTGTTAAATTTAGACCCATACCGACGAAAGCAATATCTAAACGACGATTCTTAACAGTAGAGAGCCAGCCAAAAAAGACTAATGCCACAAAAGAGATTCCACTTGTTGGCATACCCATAAGGAGAGCCTTACCTTTGTCATAACCCAAACCTGCAATCATGAGTGCACTAAAGTTGGAAAAGCCACCGTTTGGAATAGCAACAGCAACCTGTAAGAAGAAGTAAAGATAAAGACGAGGATCTCTTAAAGCTTCTTTTATTTGCTTCCATTTGATATGACGATTTCCATATCCCTGTTTATTAGAACGTATACGTTGGACAACTAGCACTTTTTCTTCTTTTGATAACCACCAAGCACGTGAAGGTATATCTGGAAGGGCGATTACCATTATGAAGCCTACAATTATTGTAATGAGTCCAACAATGATGAACATGATCCTCCAGGCATCCATTGTCAAAGTGTCAGCCAGTTGACGTTTATATAAAGCATAAGCAATTGAAGCTCCTACCAACCCACCTATACCATTCCAAGCGATAAGAATGCAGGTCCGAAAGAACTGTTCCTCACGCTTATACCATTGGGACATGAAAAGGACAAGCGCTGGAGTAATGGAAGCTTCCAAGATACCGAGAATTATTCTTGCGACTAGGAACGTTGAATATTTGTGAGTCAAAGAGGTTAAGCATAGGACTAATCCCCATAAAATAACGTATGCGGATGTAATTTTAGCTAGGGGAATCTTTTGCAAAGTCCAGGAAACTGGGATCTCAAAAATGAGAAATCCAAGGTAAAAGGAGGTACCTACCCAATTATACTGATTGCCAACCATTTTCAGATCCGTCTTGATACCCATCACAGAAGCGTAATTACTTGAGGACTTATCCATGTACTGAAACGCTGAGATTAAGGATAAAACAGTCAACAATATAGCATCAACTTTTCTTACTAGGCGACGTTCACTGGCAGGTTCGCCTTTCAGCTGTTCATAATCTGCAATTTCCTTCATGGCCAGATCACCGTTCGTTAGATAGGAGACATCAGTTTCCTCAATATCATTATAATCAGAGACTTGAGCAGCTACCACCTCAGCAGAGGCTTTGAGTGATGAGGACATTCGCTTTCTTGCAAGTGATTGTTGGACTTTCTCTTTGGAACAATTTAGACAAGGTGCGATTCCATACCCATTTATATACGTTTCCTTTGGGTGGAATCAATTAAGTTATCTTGAAATTATATCACGTCAGCTGTGAAGCTTAACTTTGCTAGTCAAAGAGCCGATTATGGTTATCTGATATCAAAAAATCTCATAGTTTGAAGGAAAAAAATAAAGTTTTAATCTGGTGCGTAACTCGGAGGAAGTAAGATAAAAAAGCAGATTAAAATGAGATCGGAAATTTCAGGGAATAGAGAAGCGGAGAACGCAAGATAAAGAAAAAGTCCTATTTAAAAATCCGAGCAACCGTGAAAATTATAGAAACTTTAAGCGATACTTAAGAAATTGGAGGAACGGTCTCCGATGAAACGGAAATATCACCCGCGAGTTCATAACGCTAAGCTACAATCGTTAGCGAGATATATTGGATAACCTATTAATTGACTAACGAAAGTTCTTTATGACTCTCTTTTCTGCTACTTACTCCGAGATTTTTGAATGCGATCACTAAGGAAAGTAGGAAAACTACGATCATTTTTTTTCTTGTCAGCCATACTAGACTCCCTTGGTTGGATATAGCGAGAAGTATTCAGCCAATACAACCTAGGAGATGATAAAAAAGCTTGTTTAAGCAATTCTCCTGCAACCTAGAAAAATTATTTTGGAGCGTCGCAAAATTCGACAGCTCAATTTTCGAACCTTTAGAACTAAAATAAAAATTGTACAACGAAAACTAGCAAGGAAAAAATGTCTGCTGCAACAATACTTCCAATAAAAATGTTTTAATGCTTTTTACTAAGTTATTTTGGCTAACGACCACCCTGAAGTTTTAATACATTAAGAATTTATACTAAATTACAAACATCAATCTGTAGAATTAGTAAGATTGCAACAAATCAGATATATCACTCAATTGTCTCAGAACTGCCGATCTCGAAGTACCTCCTGTTGACACTCTTCTTTCAACAGCGGACTCAAAGTCAAACACTTCGAAAACATCGTTATTAAATCTAGTATCTATCGAACGATATTGTTCAAGTGACAACTTGTCAATACCTGACAGATTCAATTTCTCTGCCATGCTAACGACTTTACCAGATATATTGTGAGTCTCTCTGAATGGCACACCTTTCCTAACAAGGTAATCAGCCAAATCTGTTGCCAGCATGTCCATTGTCAATGCTGCATACATCTTTTCTTGATTTAAGGTCAATGTGCCAATGACTCCATCAGCGATCAGTATAGAGTGTTCTACGGTGGTCAAAGCATCAAATAATGGCTCCTTGTCTTCTTGCATATCTTTATTATAAGTAGAAGGAAGTCCTTTCATAGTTATGAAAAGACCAGTAAGAGAACCAAACACCCTACCGGACTTTCCTCTCAATAATTCTAAAGAATCTGGATTTTTTTTCTGTGGCATCAATGATGAGCCAGTGCTATATGCATCTGATAACCTCAAAAAACCAAACTCGGCAGTAGAATAGATAATTAGATCTTCACTAAACCTAGAGATGTGATTCATGAATAACGAACTCCAGAAAACAATTTCTATCACAAAATCTCTATCAGATACCGCCTGCAAAGAATTTCCGATTACACCCTCGAAGCCTAGCTTTTCCGCCAAGAACTCTCGATCAATACCGTAGGGGTGTCCAGCTAACGCGCCCGAACCGAGCGGAGAGACATTCAATCTTTCCTTAATTTGTTTCAACCGCTTGAGGTCTTCCGCGAAATAAGTGGCATACATACCAAGCCAGTGAGACCACCTGATGGGTTGAGCTCTTTGTAAATGTGTGTAACCTGGCATCAGAATGTTGATTTCAACTTCTGCTCTTTTAACTATTGTTTGAATTAATTCTCTCAAGAGGCTAATTATATTTTCTAAAGCACTCCGAGAGTAAATTCTCAGATCAGTGACCACTTGATCGTTTCTTGATCTACCTGTATGAACTTTGCCGGCTATATTCATTCCAATGATTTCACCCAGTCTTCTTTCGTTGGCAGTATGAATATCTTCATCTCCTGGTTTTTCAACGAATTTATTGTTCGCCCATTCTTCCCGAATAATCTCTAAGCCTTCATGAATTTTATCAAGCTCTTCCCCAGTAAGTAGGCCGAGCCTGAGAAGACCTTCAGTATAGACCTTAGTACCTTCCAGGTCACTGTCAAACATTTTCTTCCCGTTGGGCAAAGATGCATTGAAAACTTGCATGAGTGGATCCGTTTCACCACTGAACCTTCCTCCCCATAGCTTTTTTGTACCTTCTTTCTCTGTGGCAGACATAGTGTTTTTAGTCAATAGATTGAAATTAGCGACTCCAGTAGAAACGATACTGACTAGACTTCCAAAATTTTCCCTCTTATATTAAATTCGTCGAAGGTGTATTGCGAGCATAACTTTATGATACAACTTTTAATAGGTGTCTAAGACAAACAAAATGATTCAAAAACGAGGAAAATTCTGATGCTATGCATCTTCTAGTTCATAAAGGCAGTCAACGCCGACCTGATTAGCTAGTCTTGCAGACTATTAAGATAACTGATATTTTAATGTATAGTCTACCATAAGAAGACACACCTAACTCTTGGATGCGTGTGCAGGCAATTTTTAATCAATCACTACGAGTTACCATAGCCAGAAAGGGTAATAGATAAGAGTAGCCGCATATTCTAGATTACAGTTTGAGAAAAACTTAGCGAGATAGCGCTTCCATCGGTTGCGTGAAAGGTGACATCGATTTTTGTAATACTTTAATAGCTTGATAAAGAGTTGGTGCAACAAAGCTCTTCCAAGTATTAAATCTTACTTAGAGAGAATATGCGCTATGATATGATCTAGATGTTACATGGGGAAGAACAATATGATATCTACGGAAAAATTTCGAACGTCAATCTTGCAAGTTCCTAAGACTGGAAGACAGGGAAACTATTAGTATTCATGAATATCAAACTCGGGAAAAAAAGAATCACACTCATTGAAATAGATGACAACACTATACCCTCCAATGAAACTCACTTTGAATTACATGTCTTATTTGCTTTCCAAACGCATCCGTTCAATAGACCGTAATAAGTCTCACTTTAACAAGCTTAGTACAATGAACAAGCAGGAGCTTTACAAACTATGATCTGACATATAAACAACGAAAGAGCGTGAGGCTTCATTATCCTTTAAGTCCTGTACTGTCTAGCTTTAATTTAAATTGCAACATTAAATATTCTGGTGAAGAAATTTGTGGATTTATAAATGTCCCTTTGGGTTTATAGAAACTCTCGGCTGGAATGAATGTATTTTCAAAGGGTATCCATTTCCTTTATTCGTCTCGCAACAATAGGGACTATGATTTAATTTTCACAGCAATATTATGTCTTTCAGTCAATGCTTCAAAGCATTTACATACATGTATTAGAAACTGAAATCGTAAGGTAGTTGAAAGCGCTGAATTGAAACTGGTCTACAGGCTGATACATAGCTTCTATGTGTCATATCGTTACCGTAATTTTGAACTATAAATTCTTTAATGATTATTGAAGTTGTTTTTGTCACCAAAAATTACCAACGGCGTTCTTCAAATAAGTAAAAAAATAAAGGATTGAGTGGACCCTTATTTAAGATAACTTCAGTAAACGACTATACGTTCTGACATTCCAGCAAATCTTATTGTTCCAAAAAAATTTGTGAGGAATAATGATCAAGCCGCTGTTTCATTGCACAAATGCCTTATTTTTATAGTCGCCATTCAAAGGTATATTAGTTGAGATCCGGATTTTATAGGTCCTGCAGTTGCATTTACAAACATATACTAGCATCAAGCAAAACATTGATCTAGGGAAAATAGCGTTGAACAGTGGATGAAGCAACATCTAAGTGAACTATGCAGGAGGTTTCTCAAAAGAACAATATTTACTTGTGTGTTTGAAGATTATAGAGTTCTTTTCTATGCCCATGCGTTGGAATCGAACCTCACTATAGTCAGCTCCTGAGGTATGGAAACTTCCAATGATAAATATGAAAGTATATTACTAGATCGAGGTCTCTGTAATAGCGCCAATTTTTGTCTCGATTAAAAAGGTGAGTACCATGCGTCCCAGGATATAAAGTTCGATGTATATAGTAAAACAAATCGCTATGTTTGGAAAGATAATATTGTTATTCTCAGATTTATCAACAAAATGTATTTACATGTTTTATGATAATCACGAAAAGGCAGGAACAATCAAGAAGCTTGCTACTTTCTTCGTCTGACATAACGCTTTCTCTTGCAACTCTATAAGCTGAGCTATGCCTCATAACCTCCCCCTGCCTGAACTTCTCGTTGTGCCTCAGCCTACCTTGGTGGCTCCAGTTTCTTTCCAATTGGCTCAAAGTTCCCATAGTCCGTTTTAAAAAATTCACAATTTTTGACAATATTGAACCAATTGACCAAATAGGGATGATCAGATCTGAAATGACTGTCGCATAATATAGTGAAAGCTCCTTTCCATTTAGTAAATGCAACAATATCAGCTAAAGTAACTCTTTCAGCAGCCAAATAATTGTGATTCTTCAATCTGGCATCAAATAAATAGGCTATCAGATCTATCTTTCTTTCAGCAGCGTCAACTTTCTCCTCGTTATATGGAACACGGCCCAACAGAGAGAAGATAACAGTAACTAGTTCAATTGATAAATCCGTATTGGTCAGTGAACACCATTTTATGATCTCCGTAGTATCCTTTACAGTCTTACCCAGTAACTCCTCTTGAATCTTTTCACTTCCGTAAGTACGAATCACTATTCGAAAAAGCGGATAAAATTGTTAGTACTTCATAAAAGACAAAGGCTCCTAAGGCGAGGGACAGGGATTCCTGTGCTGTACTAATAAATCAATAGCTTGGCCACATAGAAGCAGCAAACCAATCCCAATCCTGCAAACTCAGAATGTGATCATCATATGTATCAGAGGCTTCAAACAATGATTCATATCAGTATCCGCATCTTCTAAAAAACACATTACACATACAGTAGTTGGCGATCGCGAGCATTTCGCTAACTTCATATCCGTCAGAGGCAACAAAAGCTGGAATTTTCCTCAAAGGGAAAAGTTCCGCAAATTCTGGAGCTGCGCTGGCATCAACAAAATCGATATCAAGTTTCAAATACTTGGATAAAGCCAGGATAGCTTCATATCTCGAAGATCTCGAAATGTAATAAACAGTGCCAACAGACATAAAAGATACGTGCTTGTTCTGCGCTATCCAATGATAAGCGATTCAGAGAATTTTAATGCTTATTTGTTTTTCTGTCATTCCAATCTCCTAGTCCTCTAAAAAATATCAGTGTTCATATATGTCAGTTTCGGGCACCGCCAGGACTGGTATCTAAATTAGAAACATCACCAGGCCTTCGAACTTTTGAAGCGTGCTGGCTGACAAAGCGAATACAGGGCTCCGACCGCCACCCTTTCTTTTTCGTTTCATGTGCCTGCCAAAGAATAACGATGATGAAATCTTAAGATGCCAGGGCGGTCTTTCTTATAGCTGTTCTTTTAAGCTCGTGATCCTGACCCTACAGAATATTTCCACCACAGAATGAAGTTCATGTATGTCATATCGGATCTCGACCAAATATGAGCTAGAAAATTGAATTTTTCTTTGAACTTTCTTATTGGAGTAACATGCTCAGAACCTTAGATTTATACATCACCCTAGGCAAATATCATCTTTTTTAGTCTGCCACATTTGAGAATTGTGTATTTTACTTATGGAGAGAAATACGAGAGAAATGGATATGGGCACGAGTAATGTTTTGAACAATCGATGGTCATCCATTAAAGATGGCTGTTTACATTGTGTTATCTGAAAGTGGAGAAAAACACAATATAGCACGTATATCGAAGTTGCCGACAGCAGCGTGGGTCGATT
Source organism: Zygotorulaspora danielsina (assembly GCA_030572985.1). Classification (NCBI taxonomy): domain Eukaryota; kingdom Fungi; phylum Ascomycota; class Saccharomycetes; order Saccharomycetales; family Saccharomycetaceae; genus Zygotorulaspora; species Zygotorulaspora danielsina. The sequence goes on from JAJMCL010000024.1 coordinate 21,722, forward strand.
CTACTAGAATAAGATCCCCTCCATTAAAATTTCATTTATTTCGTTAAAAGGCTTAGTATAAATAAAAGCGTTGAACGCAGAATGGCTCTGCTTATTCCAACGAAGGTAAAGTTACAGTAAAGATTTTTTAAACCATTCAAAAAAGAAAATGCTAAAACTCGAAGCTGAATGTCAATTCAGATTTGCAACTAATATGATTTTAAAGGTGGTTTATCGCCAAGATTGATTAAAGCGATACTTTATATAAAAAAGGGAAGGATGATAATAGAGAGTCGGAGAGTCACAATCCTTTACTCTAGCAGCTAGAATACGATTCAAGAATATGATTAGTCATTAAGTAAGATTTACTTATTTTATGATGAATAAGTTGTCATTGATCTCAATAGATGCGCACATTTTCATAATGATTATTCTTTTTGCAGTTTAGTCAAGTAGCTGGTGAAGATTACCTGACAGGACTCGGTCCGACAGAGTTCTTGTGATTGGAAATTATACTTTTCAAGCACTTCGAACCATAACGACATTTAAAATACTCATGAAAGATTCAACCCTAATAATTCAGCGGATCATAAATACCGCTGCTTTTTGGGAACTCTATTGTTTTAAGTTTGTATATGCATTCCCAGAAACCAGATATTGGCAACTGAACAAATATCTCTTTATTATACTCTACTCTACTTATTAATAAGCTATATGTAACGAGGATACATGTTAGTTTTTGATTGACTTATTAAAGATCAGATGTTCTCCTAATAATATGAAGCCCGCGTGTCCTTGCAAATTAGAGTTAAAGGTTAGTTAAGAGAACCGTGGCCTTTCATATAGGGTAAGAAAAGTTGATTCTCAAATAAATCGCAGTTAGAGAATAACTTCAAAATATTTCTTGTCCATTTTGTGCTGTTTTTGCTAGTGTTAACGGAATTGTTCCACCGTCTTCAGCCGATACACCAAGTATTAAAACTTCCGATTTCTCCTGTCCCATTTTCATCGTCCCGAGGTTAATAACACAAATAACCTGGAGGGCTATTAAAGCATTGGCCTCATAATTTTTGTACGATCCGCAAGAGGTTTTTGGGCCAATGTCTCCTCCAAAATCGATAGTCATTTTCCATGTCGGCTTTTTGGTTTTGCTTTCCTCAACACTGACGATGGTTCCCACACGTATATCAAGTGCATCGAGGGAGGCAAAATCGGCCTTATTTTTCATCTTATCTTCTTTCTTGTATATCTTTAAACTTGGCTGAATTATCCACTAGAATGTTCTTATCTTTTCACTTTGACGCATTTCCAAATATGCGCTTTTTCATATTATTCCCAGGGTCCGAGAAAGTATATTTTGTGTGAACTTCTTCTTGAGTTGATTACAACAGTCATGAAAGTTTTTCATCAACAGTTGATCTTATTTTAATTATTTCCTAACAATTTTCTATCGAATTTCAGAGTCGGTAGCATGCATGCAGTTTCTGTTTCTGCCTTTTAACCACACCAAACTTAAACTCTGAAATATTATGTGACAAAAAAAGAAAAGAAAAAACAGAAATTATCGAAACGTTCGAACATATCTATAGGAATTCAAAACTGCTTTTTGGCGGCTCATGATATTGGCGCTTAGGTAGCCTTAACCTATGTTGCACTTTTTGGCACAGAGGTCGAACGTATGGGTTGCTGAACGCCGGAATACCAGGTGCGACGCTACCGGATATGCTTCCCTCTAATCCTGACCGTACACGGCGCACATGGCCCACATGGCACTTTCCTTTTCATGCTGTACCAGGTATATGGGAGTTATTGCTAGGCGGTAGAAATCGTATTTACCAAAAGTAATTTTTGTTACGCAAAGCAGCTCAACCGATTATTTTTAACGAAGCAGATATCGATGAGCATGAATGCATATTAGCACACTCGCAGTTTCTGCAGATCAAGGCTCTATTTCCAAAATGGCGGATCTACTGAGTGAATCATCCACTTTGATCAGCACTTTTGCAGGTGCTGCAGGCCATCCGTTCGTAAACTCAGCGATGATGTTTATCGCAGCTGTACCGTTCGCCTTTTTCTAATGGACCTCATATACTAGCATATATATATGTTTATTAATTTTACTTTAGATACTTGAACATAAATTACTATTGTTTTCTCAATTGACATGCTAATTGACATTTATTTTCTAGTTGTCTTACTAGAGATTTTTTGAGATCGCTTTTACTATAAGGAAATATGGAATATTGAAAGTTTCCAAAACTGGCAGTGGGAGCTGACGAAAGCCTGCCTCCCGCCTTAACGATAGAGCATGAAGAGAGTGGCCTGATTTGGAAGTGCTTGCATCAAGGAGCATGGTGGTACTGCCCTCCTTCAGATAGCCAATAAACTTTAGCTCCAAGATGTCGACCAAGTTATTCCTTTAATAATACCGTGATATTTGAAATCCGTGATATCCCCGCTCACGAGGGCCCTTCTTAGAAGCCTTACTTAGAGTTTTTCTCGTTTATCACATAAATCTGGTATGTCGTTTGAGAAAACATTGAGCATAGTTCTGCACAAGATGTGTTCTAGGAACCATTTTTAAGCTTTAAGTTCGACCAGCACGCTTCAAACTACATAGATGAGTTGAGACGACACTTATTTGTCATACGCTGCATATGCTCAAAGTTTCGCTTATTCTCAAATCTCTGGTCACTCTCTTGAGAGATCTTACGCTAAACTTATCAATTCATTTTTCCTTTTTTTCGTAATCTAAATAATTAGCCAATCTTCAAAAGCAGCTGCAATTCCAAGACTTAAAGAGTAATCTCTTCAAAATTCATATTGACATTGTATATATATTTATATCGCCAATAACTACTCAAGCCTCAAGCCTCAGCAAGAACCAAGGTGCACTGTATCAATCTAGTTAGCTGAAGAGAGAGAGATGGTTTTCTCCAGGAAGGTTGCGGAGTCCACTTTGCCTTTCAGAGCTGGATGTTGCAAAACTTTAAAAAGCCACTTGTTGAGTTTAGTAAAGCTACCAAACTTATCTTTTCCGAGAAAAAAACCAAAGAGAGCAGCGCATATGGTTACAGTGTATAAATCGGCGATTGTGATCTGGTCTTTCACCAGAAATTCATGCTGAACTAGGCGCTGCTCCAAAAACGCGAAGCATGCTAGGCACTTAGACAACTTTTCATCGTATTCCTCTTGACTAGCATTGCTCTTGGCAGCCGTCAATACTGCGACAGCGCTTGAGGTTATTTCTTGGTTTGTGAATGACAAAATCCTAATAACCTGCGAACGCTCCTTCAGTGTAACTCCGTAAAACGTTTTTTCAAGTTCCGCATCACCCTTCAAATTCACTAGGTAATACAAAATTGCGATAACCTCGGTCAATTCAAATCCATCACTGCCCACAAAAGCCGGATGCTTTCCAAGGGGAAAAAGACTTTTAAACTCGTCATTCTTCTCACTTGGGTCCACTGGCTCTATGTCAATTTTGAGCCATTCAATTAAGGCCCGAGGCAACATGCCTCTAGCAATTTTGGCAGCGTATAGTATTTCAACAGTCATTGTCTCTGGTGCTCAAATCAACGAAGAAACTCTGCCCAAGTGGTTCATATTCGCGCCTTTTATACATCCGAGATATCTCGACAGTGCTCTACCTCTCGAGGGGAAAACAGGCTAACATCAGAGCACCGATTGATAATCTAATATCATTCTTAGGGTGGACGCAGTCTCGCGGCGCGTGGTGCCAATTCTCTTGCTTGTTGGCTTCATCTCATGTCCTTCCTACGTGGTTCTATCATGCTTACTAATGAATGCAAACCACTAGCATCGCGAAGAAAGCTGACGATGTTCCTAAAACAGGAAACATTGATACGAGACGGTATGAAATATATAACAAAAAATAGCGCCAAAGGACGGTTCTTAAAGTCTTTTTTTTCGATGGAAAGCTAACCGCTTAACGAAGTCTTGAGTTCTGGAAGCCTTTCTCGTGCGCCGCTAATCAATGCCATGCAGTTTGTCAGCATTCTTACTTCTCTAGGTCGGGTAAATGTCCAAGGAAGGAATCATCTTGTCATTTCCGCGGATGGTGTTTAGATTTTGACGGGATAGAGTAGCTCAATGAAATGCAGCATTAAGCGTTGTGAAACAGCGTTTAGTCAAGTAAAGTTGACTTTACCGCAGCGCAATAGGTCAGCAAGAGTGGATGCTAAATTTTGGGCACCTTAACTCTAAAGTGAAGAGTGTATGATCAGACCCGGGATTCAGCGATCAACGCATCGTCCAGCCCGAATACGTTCAATGCTTAAAAAGAATCCATAGAAAAGGTATGAACAGCTATGAAAGTCTGCCTAACGTCTTTACCCTCTGGAGCTATAGTCTGAGGAAGAGAGTCGCAAATTCGCTTCGCTTGGCTAACGACGATTGTCATCTACAGTTGTTCACTGAAAGAGCCTTATCCCCATGGGGGTTTCTGAGGTTTCCAATGTATTTTGAAGTAACGAGAATGACATTCCGTACTAGAATCATATATGGGGAGGATTTTATGAGGCAATAAATCAGCGAAACCTAATAGAGAAGACTCAAATTTCATTCAGTAGAGCTCCATAATTCAAAAATATATCTGACCAAAACCCATAAGAGATGTTTAAGCGATACATTAGCTTCTGTGTTATGAGTATCCTTTTTCATGTAGAAGTGTACCCTCTGAACGTCTAAGCCAAATTTCACAAATAAAATTTGTACTGTCACAGGTAGATGGAACTCAAACTTAAATGGTCTCCTTGTTGAATGATCTTACACAGGTTAAACAGTCGGCAGGAACTATGCATCATGAAAAAAAGGAAGTAAGTCTCTTACTTATTATGATCAGATGGTCGACTGAAAGGCGTATTAGAGAACGGCGCTCTGACCTGATCTCTGTAACCCTAAGGTTTAAAGATCCGATAAGCGCAGTTCAGCCGGACAGTAAGATAAAGCTCTTCAATCCTCCTTAGGTGTGATTTAACAGACTAATTTCAAAAGCCCTGTTTAGGACGAAGTATTTAGAGATCTGTTAAGCTTAAGCAACAAGGGCAATTGTATCGGGTACTTTCTTGTCTTCAAAACAGGCATGAGCTAACTGTAGAAGATTCGGAACAGATGGACGATGTATCTCCTTATATTCGAAACTTTCTCATTCAGTTAGAATGGGGAAATTTACTACATGTGTTATTTGACTGCTTACCTCTACAGATGTGTGGTGAAGTTCTTGCAGTTTTCAGTAAGTGCCTCAGTATTGAATAATGGGAACAAGCACCAAACTATTGTACACTCTGAGGCCTACTAACTTTAATATAACTATGTCAAGACCCCGAAGAGACTTGTGAAGTGTATTTGAACTCCTCACAATGATTTCTTCCCAATTATTAGTCCTCCTATACGCGGTAGATAATAGTTTTTGATCAAGTTCATGATATACGTTCTATTGTTTACTATTCGAAATATTTACGTATTTGCTCCACAGCTGCCAAATCTATGAAAGATCCTCTGATGGCAAATGACAACAGTTTTATTAAGCGCGGGTAAGGGCTTACTTTAATAGATGTCGGTTGTGAACCATATTGAGATACATCCTGCGTCAAATCCTTATCGAATAGGCAACTGATTGTTATCGCCGGTGCTAATATGTTTGCAGAGATGCGCGACTCATTGTCATTTCTCTAATTATTTGCGAGTATCAATAAACAACCTCGAGATAGCTTAGTTACTATTTTTCAACTTTTTGAAACTTGAAATCCAAGAACAAGGAATAATTTTCTAGGAAATTCTGAACCCGACAAACAAAACGACAGCTAGATGTATAAGCTTACTTCAGAAAACCAGAGTCTATTGCGTAGAAGGATCATCGCCTATTTTTTTTTGATGGCAGCAAGTTATATTGATCTTAAATTAATGCATCTGGTAGATTTATTTGCTTTATCGTATAGATTCGTCAAGTTGTCAACATAAGCCAAATATTCATTTTACAAAATTTTAAATCAAAAAGAGTGTTTGCTTCCACAGAAGTTTAACCTTTAGTACTCTGCACCACATGAAGGGTTAAAAGAGAGGTGCGCTAATTTAGCTTCTCATTGCGTCGTTGGTACTGGATGGAAATCAAATGTTTGTTCAGCCAGTGTGCCTATTTTTATCGATGCATCTTAAAAACGCAAAGAGAAACTCAGATTCTTCCTATTAGTAGAGATGAAGACTAGAGCAAATAAAGATATACGTCAAACTGCCTCAAGTAGCCGGAAATGTCTTTTTGAGCCAGAATTTTACGTGGGAGCTATAACCTATTCGCACAGTGATGTCCCCTCAAGTCTTGCGTGACTAAACGGGCCCATATTTCACCAAAACTTAATGGTGTTCTTAAACAGTTTGAAGCTACATCTTCAAGAACGGAAGTTCAAAGTTTGTAAAGACTGAAGAAGAGCAATCCGACTCTAGAGGCGTACTACCTCTCTATGAAAACATATTTGACCTTTTCGGTTAGGGTGTTTCGAGAATTCTTCCAGATGCCTAGTCTTATGTCAAATTAATCGGTGAGGGTGGCTTGAAAATATCTTGAAAGTGGAGCTAAGAACGACTTACAATTTGAGAGGGTGCTCAAGTTAAGCATGCCATAAATTGCCGAACTTTCTGTGTTCGAGAAAGATCGTCATAAACCGAAGAGTATTTAAGAAGCGTTCCACCATTCAAGATCACCAAAGTCAGGACAGTATATTCGTCTACGTGAAGTATATTTGCTAGAGTCAAGCCAGGTTGGCTTACGGTTAGTCGAGCTGTCAGGTTGGCACTAATCTCACTTGGAAAAGAAGATATTAATCAAGCCGGGTATTACATAAAAGTGATTATTTGCTTGCGAGCAACACTGTCATAGATTCTCCCGCATGTAGAACTTCCACGCTAACCATATATTCAGACAGAGTTTAAGACTCTTCGTATGCACGGTAACATTATATATCTTTTGGATATTACCCTCACAAAAAGTTCTGTATCGACATAAATGTCATTTTGTTGAAACTTGAACAAAGAATTTTTGCAAACATGGATTATTTGGAATCTTGAAGATAAAGGATTAAAATTACCGAAAGTAGTATTCTAAATCTAAATATAGGATGTGCCAACCTGAACAGATAATATTCAGGGAATGTGTCAACCTAACCAAGGGGTGTACCAACATAAATCACCGAAACAGCCGCTTTCGTTTCTTTTTTTGCATGATTGTAAAGAATGTGGCGTCTCTTGTTGGTGGCCACAAAGAATGTTTATGCTCTTTCCGACCGTACCTTTCAAAAAAGTCACACGAAAGCAGCAGCTACATATTTAAATATCTCAGCCGCTGTGAAGCAGGGTGCCATGGTGATGGGAGAAGGTGATAGGAGAAGGTGATGGTAGTAGCTATGGTGAGGCTAATGGGCTGTAAATCCAAATCGTAATACAGCGTATAATGTGATGATGATTATCGTGATACACACCGAAACGTGAAGAAAAAGAGACGTTAGCTTTATTTTGTTTTCGCGAGTAAAGCCTTCTGCACCCCCTAGCTTTTCTTATATCTGGGCATACATGATGAGAAGATAAGATAAGAATCTGGATGCTGGTTATCACTAGTAAGTAAGCATTTTTTGAATGGCTAGACTTGCAAAAAAATAAGGGAGGGAATAAATCAAAGCTAAAACCATAAATTCCTGCAACACTGTTTTTATGACCCTTACAATTGAAATGATATAAAGGAAAGTTTGTTATAAATTCTGGGATTTAATAATGACCTGAAAAATGTCCTTAGGCAAGAAAAGTTGGTGCTTCATCTGAAGGTGTAGTATATTTAAGTATTCAAATTTCTTAATAAGTTTCTAACAAGAGCCTGTGAGAAATAAGGTACAGGGTATGTTTTCTTTCCCGGTTCCATTGTAAAGTGTGTCATTAGCCTGCAAAATGTCAATATTTTGTTGAGATTTCGAATTAGTGACACTTTTACTTTCCAATGGCTGCAATGTCACCAATAATATGCTTTAGTATCAGTGCTAACCTGAAGTACTTAGAAATTTTTATGATGGATAGGAGCGATACGGATAGGGGTCAAGGTGATGAGCCGCAAGAGAGTCCCAGGTACCTGGCCGTAGACGGATATCTTCTCCAGGCTGTTCAAGAGCAAAGGTACAAAATTGTGAATCTGAAAAATGTAGAAGCAAGAATGACCAAGGAAGAGAGAAAATATTTTGCGGACATGAAGTTGCTAGATATCGATACGCTTCTTTCTGAAGAGTCGGACTTATCGTATTGCTCGTCAAAAATGCTGTTTGAAATGGTACCTAGTGAGATCAAAGCGTTTCACGAACAAAAATTCCCCAAGGCCATCAAAACTGTCACTAATAGGACCAATGTCGTTGCCAAAAAGGCCTCTTTTGACGAAGAAGTCATTCCCATTGTGTTCAAAGGAAATGTTAAAAAATACCTCAAGTATGGAGAGAGTTTATCAGCTTACAAGTTCAAGTTCCCAAGTGATATGTGCTATCAACTACCAGAAAGAGTCGATATAGCTGCCTACAAACTATTCGAAGCCCACAAAATCATCTTTACCGAAATGGATTATCAGATCTTGAAAAGTTACTACCTCAACCAAGACTATTATACAGCCTTCAGTACCCATGTTCTCAAGCAGTGTTACGAGACGGCTTCTGCCAGTCCAAAACACAGCGCAATAAAACGGTATTTCCAGTGTTTTACCGAAACAGACTCCTTAGTGAAAGAAATGAAAGCAAATACAATCAAGGACTATGGTTGTCGACTTGCCCCTTACTTATTTCTCTTATTACATGTGGATCGGCTGTCAATATTCCCGGCATACGCAAGGAGCAGGGCATGTGGATCGCAAAAGGCCAAGATAGACACCTATCGCCTAGTGAAGGATTATACCAGCACGGACGGGGGAAATATTGACGTACTATATCTATCGCAGGTGTTTGTTGACATGCTGAATGAAAAGGATGCCTTGGGGGAGGTCCTTGATGTTATTGTAAGGTGTTGTGCTCTCAACTTTGGCAAAGAAATATCTAATACAGATGCAGGTGCAGACACGGATGCCGACGAAGATCTAGATGCAGATACAACTGAGGACAGGAGAACGGTTAAAGGCAGTGTGTCTATTTCGGTCGACGCTGCGATGAATTATGAGTTCAAGGGCCTTAGGACACCAAAGACCCCAAGGAATATTCGGCTGACTCTGGACAGCTTGAAGTCACTCATAGTGTATTCTTGCATGTGTACAGCAGCGGTCCAGAACCTGTTTGATGAGGAGTCCGCTGTCCCGATGTGGAAGTGGATCAAAAGCATGTACGGTAAAACAGTTGAGGAGGAGAACAATCTTGATCGGTCCAAGATCAAGGTGGTCACCTCTTCTCAGGGTATTCTAATATCCGGGAAGCTGTTTAACCGGCAGTACATCCTGGACTTTTATTCTAGCTGCAAGTCGAGATTCCTAGATCTTCTGGACGCTCTGGACGAGTATTTTTATATGCCTTCGGTGGAACATGTCGCTGGATCCATTCTGAGAAATAGAGATATTTTGTTTAGAGAACCGAAAAGAGGCATCGACAAGTACCTGGAGAACCACTCGTTTCTTAATTTGATCCCCGTTCGGTACCGCGAAGTACTGCTTCCTAGCATCAGGAGGGATAGGTACACTATCACTGAGACGATTAACAAAAGAGTCGCAGTTACCGTTGATGAAATGGGGACCCTGTTGATGTGGATGATCTACTTTGGCGGAGGGTTCCCCTTCCAGTTTGCACAGCTACAACTGCTCGCTTTTAGTGGACCTCAGAGGAACGTGTACGTTGAGGATGTTAGTCGCCGCATGCAGTTGTTCTGCGACTACAACAAGAATGGATCGGCTGAGCCGTTTCTGAAGATGCTTGATGGGGTCACATCTGACCATCTATTTTACTTTATTGTGATTTTGCGGCAAATGCAGATGAACGCGCTGGGCGAAAGTTACGCCCAGTTCACGGCGGACCAGTGGATGGACATCCAGAACGTTATGTTCAAAAAAGAAGTTACACCTGAAGCTGTTTCACGGGCAGCTCTACACACCTATATCTTTTTGAACACTGCCAGGGGCACATTCGTGGAGTATGCTGCTTTCCAAAGATACCTGAAAGAGCTGCCCAGAGGCTTTCTCAAAAGCTCAACTTCAGAGAGCTGCGCCAGGCCATGACTGCGCTTAAACGCCACTACGTCGGCGGGAGCTCGCCTATCGAGTTGCTGCAGTCCGTGATCAATGAGCTGTTAGCGAATCACAATGTGCAGAGGGGCTTGGCAATGTATGGGGTGGACAACATTTCCTTGTCGGATGTTAGCGGTGCGACCGCGACGCTGCTGCAAGAACGTGCATCCGAGAGGTGGATTGAGTGGTTGAAGCTAGAGGAAGGTGAGCACTCGATTGTGAAGAGGCAAAAATCAGAGTTGGTACAGGAATCAGCAGAAAGGGGAGCAACTGCAACAGTAGAGGAAAAGCCGGGAGATGGATCGGTTCCACTTACAAGAGACGGGTGCATTACTGCCCAGGTACATGAGTTTTATGGTCGCAAGGCAAATATGGGCGAGATTCAGCTCCCGAGCCAGCTGCAAAAGCGAGATCACAGTTTGCACAGTGGATATTGCGGCTCACAAGAATCACTTCCACCGGAGACAATCGATTTAACTGCGCGTGACACTGCGGCGTTAGAAAACCAGCCTGTGAAGACCCGGGACCGTAAAAGAAGTAACTGTACCACAGAAGCAGAGGCTGAACGAAATGACCTCCCGCCATGTGTCATAGTTGAAAGAAAACGGTTGAAAAAAGAGTTTCACGGAATCCACGAATTTGTCAACATCTTCGAGTACTTAGGTTTCGATGATTCGGTGAATATTCACCTGTTCCTGAACGGAATAGATATTCGGTTTTGTCCAGCAGGCTTGTTTACCGAAAGCGGGTCATGCAAGGGATGCAAGGGATGCCAGAAAGCCTTCAGGCTGCGTGTCTGCCTAGGTGGTCAATACAATACGTACCGGCGGCTCGCATGGGAGGCACTAGCTTTAAAAAGGATGTTGCTAAATGATGAAGCATACCGGGAGCATCTGGATAGAATCGAGCCCTATCGCAAGGATCCCGTAGGATATCTCAGGCTCCTGAACAGGGAGAAAAAAGGCCTAGTCCGGGACGTCAAAATAAACTATGCGTGGTTCCTCAACTTGGTAAAACGGCAAAAGATTATCCGCATCAATGAGTCTGAGAGGGGCATAAGGTCCAGTGTGTTATTGGCACAGTCAGCTGCGCAAATCAGAGAAAGGTACTGCCTCGTATGGCGGTCGTTGAAACGGGCACAGGTGGAAGTCGTGGAATACTTTTCCGCCTGGAAGTGGAAAGGTTGCGCAGAAGAGTGGCTGAACCCGCGACAACAGGACATTGTTGCTGTCCTGGAGCAGCTCGGGGTATTCAAAAGACTGGCTATTCTGAGTAATGCTTGTTTCCAGGGGCCGGACTACGTGAAGGCACAGTTTAGAGAACACAGACAACGGCAAAGGGAGTATGAAGAGTCTATGATGAATCTGTCAGAAGTCTGTTCCTGGGGGGGACGCGCCTACGTGGGAGCTGTATCTGATGATGCAGATCGGGATGTTTTATAACCGTCTGTTTCGGTTGAAGCTGATGTACCTTGTGGACCAGATATCAGAGGTTTGGTTATTACCGCACTGGTTGGCATTACAGGGGGTTGACGTGGAGATGCAAGACGGGGGAACCGTTCCCTTTTATATGATTGCAGTTGCTATACATGACGAGATGACAAAGAAGGAAAGTAGTCCTAGCTTCTTGAACTTGTGAAGTGAGTCTCATGGACGGTGCATGGGGTATATGCAGTAGGATTTGTGATATCGAGCGTATGGTAAGTAAATCAGCAATGAAAAGAATAATAAAAAATCGTAGTAAGGTCACGCCAGTTATTGAATGAGGAGAGAATCAGGAGACAGCGAGGCTGTTATAGGAGGCCTCGTAAAGAGTAGTCTATAGAATAGTTGTCTCCTTTTAGAGGTTGATATACAAGTTTGTTACAGTGAGCTGCGGATTGTTGTAGAGAATGAAATATACTGTTAAGACCGAAAAAAAAGAATGATAGTGTTCGTTTGGTTTTTAACGAAGCTACAGGGAGTTTTGAGAAGAAATAGAGCAGTACATTATTAATGTGGTTATGCAGAATGTAATGATAATATATAATATGTTTGTAGTTACAGAAGTAAAATTACGCAACGCAGAATCATTTACGCGGGCATGAATGTTTGGCAGTTTTACCAGCATAGACGTTTTAGGCAGTGGTCGTAAATTGAATTATCTGACAGGATCGATAAGAGACTAGGTCACACACTCCAATTGAACAATGTTTCTAATCAACAAGAAGTGAAGTCCATAGCGTTCATAGTACAACGAGCCAGAAAAGATGACGTCACCAATGCCCTCCGCTCAACATCAGGTGCTAGATTAATAAGTCCCGAAACACCTGAAGCTCCCTGAATCATAGTTCCATACTTTAAAAATGCCATAATTAAATGACATCTATTTATTTCTCTAAGCTCCGTTTTGCCCAACAAGTTTTCACTTGTTTACAATTGACAAACACAATCTGCCATAATTTGAACATTCAGAATTTGTGATACAAATAGAGTTGGGTTAAGACGTTCATAATTGATTTGATAATAGATAGATCGAGTAGTTCCATATCGATGATATAAGCTGCCAGAGAAGACTTAAATCTCCATTTTCAGCTCAAAAGATATTCAAAACTAGCTAACAGTGTTGATGAAACATTATCGACCTAGTTTATTCACGCAAGGGATCTTAGCTAGGTTCTAGGCAAACAAAAATCGGAAAATCTAGCCGAAATATTGGCTTATAGTTCTATCTGTTTTTCATCGAAGAAATAAAGCTGATCTAAATATCGGGCGATTTGTGTGCGACAGAAGACGACAGCTATGGACCTAATTAAAAATCGTTGATACACTGCCGCTATCAAATCCTTTTCCAACATGGTTCTTCGAATATAATTTAAGAAGACTCTATATTTATTGAGAAGTCACGCTTATTATACCATTGCATTATAGGAAATCACATAATGTAATTTTTATCATTCCTTGAGAATGTAACAAGCCACATCAAGCTGCATGAAGAAACAATTGTGAAAAAGTGACTCTGTTTAGATGTAGCTTGTCATATACATAAGGTAATTCACTGCTTATTATTCCACGTACTATAACTCGGATATAGGAAGTTATTTTGATTTTATGATATTTAGCTACCTTTATGGCGTCCTAATCTTGATTTGTGATTTCAAAGGTTTGAATTAGGTACCATACAAAAACTTTGATTGCAAGACAGATAGTGCTGTGCGGTCCACCAAAGCGTACGTTTCGCTGCCAAAAAACCTTCTGTAAGCATGCTGTCAAATTTGCTCTGAAATATCTTTTACAGAGTAGAGTTCAGTCCTCTCAAGGTCTTCACTACCTTGAGCTAGCTTTTATTCCCCAGTACTTTTATGGAAAACATATATCAAATAAATCCCTACAACCTTCGCACTGCCTGTCAGAGTATTTATTTCACTTGATTTGTGGCCGAAATATTCATCGAGATTCACAGCCCCGCTATATTTGTATATTTTCATACAACTCTTGACATTTAATAGTACCCTCAGCGAAATCACTTATCCTTTTTGTCTATTCGTTATTGGTATATTACTGGAATATACAGTGTGCAAATGTCTTTAGGTATCCTGACACACTGCTAAACTTAATTGCTGTAATCTTTGTTGCAAGCCAAGCGATAAATGTCCGACCGAGGTAATAAAAAAGTCGCCAAATGCCGTCTAATCCGGTTTATGGCAAAATTTAAGAAAATTAATCAATTTAAACCCCAATGGATGGGAAATTTTCCTAAGGTTTGGTTTCAGATTAAAGATCTTGTACGGAGTCCGATACTATTCCATAATGGCGCTCTCACAAAAATGCATACACACGAGCGTAATATTACAATTCCTCGAGCTGCGGGATTCAATAGCTCTTCCATCACCAAGTTACTTTAGTGCAGAATTCGGTTCTTGGCATAGCCATTATTATTGCATGGCAGGAAAACAAGTATGCTTGCACCTTGAAATCATTTCTCAAATTTTTTTGGCAATTCCTCTGTCATATCCTATAGACCAAAAAAATGTAAAGACAGCTGATAATTGAAATTACTGGGTTTGGTGCGCTGGATACAGCTCTCATGATTTCTTAAATGTATTTCCCTCGTCTTGGACCTCCACTTGACAACAGAAATTGCACTTTCACTTGCTCAATATAGTTTCATTCAACGCTATGCTAAATTGCCGCGTTTAGCCAATTCCACCACTTTCAATCCATAGCTGATACTTCATTATACATCTTCCCACACCGGTGGTGAAATTGCTTATCTATGCCTTTGTAGCAGTTAATGCGGGATTTACTGTTTCCGAGCAGCTTTATCGTCCATTGGATGGGCCCTGCAATCAGTTCATAAAGTTGCTTTTAGTTATGGAATTTATTTTCATTTGGGTAAAAGTTGCTATTCGATGCATGCGTTTGATCGCGTTTGCCCTCTCGTTCTATATTTTCGACCTACTAAACACAAAGCTCTATAACAAATAGATGCACACTTTTATACTTTCTTAATATCGATGCTTTACAGTAGACTCAGCTCTTCGGGTGGCAGGAAAAAACCGGTTCTGCCGAAAAAGACGCGTCGCGTCCTCGAAACTCCATTGAACCCGGAAGTTGATGAGCTCCGTCCCTCGAACTAAATAGACTTTGCTCGGATATGTGAACATGTGTGTATAATATTATCACTAACATTAAGTGCAGGCGTTCTCTTGACTGGGGCTCTGGCCGTGAGCCGCAGCTACAATGGACTCGGAAAGACTCCTCAACTGGGGTGGGACAATTGGAACACTTTTGGCTGTAGCGTGACAGAGAAACTGCTACTGGAAACTGCTACAAAGATTTCACACCTGGGACTGAGATTTAGGGTACAATTACGTTATCTTAGATGACTGCTGGTCTGCCAACAGAAGCTCAAATGGTAGTCTCGTTCCTGATTACACCAAGTTTCCACACGAGATGAAATACGTCACGGATAGTATGCACAGTCAAGACTTTTTATTTGGAATGCACTCATCGGCAGGTGAGTACACCTGCGCAGGCTACCCTGGGTCGCTTGGCTACGAGGAGGCGGATGCCCAATTCTTTGCAGATAATGAAGTTGATTACTTGAAATATGACAATTGTTACAACAAGGGGCAATTCGGCACTCCGCAGGCATCTTTCCAGCGCTACAAAGCCATGTCGGATGCGCTAAATAAAACAGGTAGGCCTATTTTTTATTCACTATGCAATTGGGGCCAGGACCTGACTTTTTACTGGGAATCTGCGATTTCGAGTTCGGGGAGAATCAGTGGAGATGTAACGGCTGAAATTGATCGCCCCGACAGCAGATGTCCTTGTGATGGTGACCAATACGACTGTCATTACTCTGGGTTTCACTGTTCAATTAGAACATTTTAAACAAGGCAGCGCCAATGGGGCAAAATGGAGATGTCGGCGGCTGGAACGACTTAGATATGCTAGAGGTAGGTGTTGGTGATTTGACTGATGATGAAGAAAAAGCACACTTCTCTATGTGAGCTTTAGTTAAATCTCCGTTGATCATTGGCGCAGATGTCGACGGTCTGAAACCATCCTCGTTTTCAATCTACGCCCATGCGTCGGTCATAGCCATTAATCAAGATCCAGCAGGTGTGCCTGCAACAAGGGTGTGGAAACGCCGAGTGTCAGATACTGACGAGTACTGGGAATGCGAGATTCAGCTGTGGAGCGGGCCTCTGGAGAACGGTGACCAAGTCGTAGCACTACTTAATGGAGGAAGCAGAAATAGAACAATGAGTGCAGCTCTGGAAGAAAATTTCCTCGATAGTTATGAAGGTTCCAGTGAGTTGACGTCAATATGGGGTGTTTACGACCTCTGGGCTAACAGAATTGAGCAAAATATTTCATCGCAGATTCTTGCTGGTAATAGATCAGTGAGTGGCGTATTATATAATAGCTCTCAACAGTCCTATCAGAAAGAACTTGCGGTCAACGACAGAAGGCTTTTTGGCAAAAAAATCTGCATCATTAGCCCTGATACGACTTTGAAGGCAACAGTTCCAGCCCATGTGATCGGTCTGTTTAGATTCAAACTCGAGTAACTTGTTTAGCTGTCTAGTTACTGTAAGAATTTAATGATTATTTGACAAGAAGAGTGCATACAGAATCCAATTGATGCCCAGCACTTATATGTAATATCTTCATAGTGTCAACTTATATCATAATACCAAAAACAGGACTTAGCGTACATCCATGCTGGGAATTTTCATTCCAAACATCTAAGCACCGAAGAAAATGAAAATTACCAAATGCATCTTTTTCTGTACCGCAACATGTATATTTAGAAACCTCAAACGAAATTCAGGGGCGTCTACTTTGTAGCTTCTTATACTGAAGTATTATGGAGGTTCTCAAGACAAAAGAAACTTTTGGGAAGTTTATGTCCTATTCTGGCGAATCTCCTCATATAGACCTTAACATGGACCATGAAATTCTTTCACGTAATTTTCAAGTGTCTGTTTAACTTATACAGCCTCCCTGTTGGTCCGATCCCTCTGTTTTTTTCTTCCAACCTCGAATTAACAAGATGCCAACAAAAAGAACTCCCAGATTAGACAGGGGTGTGCCTGAAGATTAAAAAAATTACAGTCGTATTGCTCAAGAATTCCATTTTTGGAGCAATCGGAAGGTTAGACTTCCTAGCCCATATCAATACACAAAATATTATATAAATTGAACTCGAAACTGTATATACAAATAGAAACGTCCGAATGGTCATTACAAATGGTCGAGAGGAACATTTCGGGGGCAGAAATATAAAAATCCGTAGAACTTCATTTTCTAAATGGGAAAAGAGAAATCTTTTCTAAATGGGAAAAGAGAAAAAGAGAGAATTCCATAATGCGAAACCTGTAGATCTTCGCTTCCTAAACAGGAAAAGAGAGAATAAGAAGAGAATTCCAAAATTCTAAACCTGTGGAACTTCGCTTCCTAAACGGGAAAAGAGAGAATAAGAAGAAAATTCCAAAATTCGAGACCTGTGGATCTTCGCTTCCTAAACGGGAAAAGAGAGAATAAGAAGAGAATTCCAAAATTCGAAACCTGTGGATCGTCGCTTCCTAAACGGGAAAAGAGAGAATAAGAAGAGAATTCCAAAATTCGAAACCTGTGGATCGTCGCTTCCTAAACGGGAAAAGAGAGAATAAGAAGAGAATTCCAAAATTCGAAAACTGTAGATCCTAAATGGTAAAAGTACTATAGAAAAGCTTGGGCTATCACACCGCTCAAATCACAAAGAACTTTTCATGAGATATAAAGTACATAATGATATCGATGATTTCTTTCGTCGTAAACGAGTAGGAATTTTGTATAACAGACTAACCGCTCACGAGGAAATGTTGATGTATCTTTCAATATGTACACTGCTTGTCCTCTTAACGAATAGTGTTTCGGCTACTACGGGCTGCATGCCCACGAGTGAACGCACTTCCGGATTTCTGGCGAGATTTTATAGTTACGCTCGTGGAGACAATACGGACTTTCAAAGTGCCTCCTATATGGGAGGTGGGTACCTGACCGGTATATATAAAGGGCAAGTCACTGGAATTACGAATCCAACAATTGATTATCCCACAGCAGGTTACTATGGATATAACAATGATATATTTGGCTTTTACACCACTCCGGCAAATTTTACCGTGGAACTTACGGGCTACTTTTTGGCGCCTGAAACTGGTACTTACACTTTTACTTTTTCCAATGTTGATGATGCGGCCACTCTACAAATCGGAAATGGAGAGGCCTTTGGCTGTTGTGCCCAGGCTAATGATACTACGATTCACACCAATTTTGCCATACAAGCAGAAAAGATTTGGCTGGGTGCACAAGGCCAAACATCGAGTTCAGTTGAACTAGTAGGTGGGATATATTATCCGATAAAAATTGTGTTTGTAAATGTAGTTGCCTACGCAGTTTTTAATCTTCAAACATCATTATCAAACGGGACCGTTCTAACTGATGATTTTACCGGATACATATATTCTTTCCCGGCTAATTCATCCCAATCTAATTGCGTGGTACACTCATCTGTATCAAGTACAACGACCACACCATGGACTGGCACCTTCACTAGCACCTACGAGACTGCTGTGTCCACGATAGTGGGAAGCGATGGTGGTGAAACTGTGAGTACCCTATACTACGTGGAAACACCTATCAATTACTATAACAGCACAACCACCACACCATGGACCGGTACTTTCACTAGCACCTACGGGACTGCTGTGACCACGATATTTGGGAGCGATGGTGGTGAAACTGTGAGTACCCTATATTACGTGGAAACGCCTATTAATTACTATAACAGCACAACCACCACGCCATGGACTGGAACCTTCACTAGCACCTACGAGACTGCTGTGACCACGATATTTGGGAGCGACGGTGGTGAAACTGTGAGTACCCTATATTACGTGGAAACGCCTATTAATTACTATAACAGCACAACCACCACACCATGGACTGGTACTTTCACTAGCACCTACGAGACTGCTGTGACCACGATATTTGGGAGCGACGGTGGTGAAACTGTGAGTACCCTATATTACGTGGAAACGCCTATTAAT